>JACSZP010041162.1:0-13065 GCA_016161895.1 Pinna nobilis | reverse complement strand
GGCACAGAACTTTACGCAATCTGGAAATTATAACCTGAAAATCGTAGTCGTAGAGGACAAATGAATATCGCCACAGGGGGGTTTGATGTAAAGATGACAAAATTGTAAATGTGGAAATATAGAATACAGTTGAACCTGTTTTAAGAGACCGTCCAAGGGAAGAAGCAAAAAGGGTCACATATGACAGGTGGTCTCTTAATTCAGGTGATTTATATAGGAAAAAGTCATTCTGGGATCAACACTTTTAGGTCACTTAAGACAGGTGATCCTTTAATTCAGTGGGTCGTTAAGACAGGTTAGACTGTATATGGATACAGATGTCGTGATACGTTTGTGTCTTTGCCACACTATGGCTGCAATATTGCTCCTAAATGAGGTTAAAATTTGCTTTAAAAGTGATAAAGAGAGAAGTTTGATGATCTTCAGTGGTCTGATTAGTGAGGTGGTCTTTAGTCGAGATTCCACAGGACAGTCTAACCTGTTTTAAGAGACCATCCAAGGGAAGGAGCAAAAAGGGTCACATATGACAGGTGGTCTCTTAATTCAGGTGATTTATATAGGAAAAAGTCATTTTGGGTTCAACACTTTAAGTTCACTTAAGACAGGTGATCCTTAAATTCAGTGGGTCATTAAGACAGGTTAGACTGTTTATGGATAAAGATGTCGTGATACGTTTGTGTCTTTGCCACACTATGGCTGCTCCTAAATGAGGTTAAAATAAGCTTGAAAAGTGATAAAGAGAGAAGTTTGATGTTCTTTAGTGGTCTGATTAGTGAGTTGGTCTCCTAAGTGAGGTGGTCTCCTAAGTGAGGTGGTCTTTAGGCAAGTTTCCACAGTATTCAGTGATTCTACATGCATTTTGAATTTTGAATTTTACACCTATTATGACAATGACGCTTTTGTTGTATAAGAAACTAACAGTTTTGGATAATCAAAGGATTGGTACTTTTGTCACTTAGAGAAGTCTTAATAACTGTGCAGTTTATTACACTTCCTTTTTTTTTTTTTATCAAAATAAGAAATCTTAGATGCTAAAGGAATCGGCCCCGATGGCGATAAGAACGTTCCATTATATAAGTGTGTAATGATATCAATAAGGAAAAGACTTCAACACTATTGATTGATTTCCACAGCTATGCATCTTCCCCAAGTATTTAATCAATGACTTTGTATTGATTAAACAGAGAAAGACATATTGAACGGCCTTATAGATCCGATTCAAGCAAGTTTAGTGAATCACAACACACAATACCGTTGTTATCCGTAGATTATTAGTACCGATTGTTATATCGTCGCATCATTTCATATTTCAGACCTTCGATTGCTTTTTGATCTTTTCGTTTCTTTTTTTTTTCGCGATGTGTCTATATTGTGTGCTCTGGAATCGTAACTTGTCAGGTCAACATCGACAGATAGCGATGGATGCCATGTAAGTAGTGTACCATTGATGTCTAACATAAAAATTAAACAGCATCTCAAGAACGATGGCTCGGTGCATGTCTATCTTACAACAGGAATTATGGCATTGTGATGACATGCTGCTATCTGTTTGATGTTGTACAATGTGAAAGTAGTGAAAGAAAAGGTGCAGCGGTTATTGAAAAGAATTTTTTAATGCTGAAAATTGTATTTCTATAAATCCTCAAATCCTAAAATCTAAGCGCTCACAGTCCCGCTGTGTGTAATGCCTTGTGATGAAGTATTTGCCATTTTTTTAATTTTTTTTTTCTGTTTCGCGGATGATTTTATTGTGTTGTGCATACACAGTCACTCTTATTACAAAGTCATAATTCTCAAATGTCTGTCCTTCATTTTTTTTTTCTTTCTCGATAACAGAAAGCTGAAGCATCAGATCGGGAACTACAGCAACTGAGACAGCAGCTGACACTGGTCTCCCAGGCTCAGATGTCTACGGAGAAAATGCAAGACACCCCAGACATGGAGCGGGCGATAGATATGTTCAAACGATCCAGTCTAGAAGTGGAGTTGGCAGCTAAAGAGAAAGAGGTGAGAGGAAACGTAATGTTGTCAAGGCTTGAAATTAATCCTATTTCTCAGGTGATCCACAAGGCCAGTAGCTTAAAAAAAAATCCACTGGCCCCATAAAAATCTACATCTACCGGCCCACGTTGAAAAAAAACACAAAAGAAAAAAAAGAAATATTTTAGCCTATTTACAGTTTGAATCACAGGATACTTTCAGTTTGTGATAAAAATGGAATAGATCGTTTTGGTATATTTAAATAAGCATAATTCAAGCATCCAGATAAGCTTTTTTTTTCTGAGTTTCTACTCGACAAGAGGGCCAGTTCAGACAAGACATTTACTGGCTGGATGGATTTTATACCGGCGATTGGCTAGCACACTACTGCTGATTTAGAGCCCTGATTGTTGTACTGAAGATACATGTCTAGCTCTAACCCATATTGGAGGCACTACGAGGATATGGGACCCATCACAATAAAAAAATCTTCAAATCATTGTTAATTTCAAGGGCTCACAGGAGACAGCCACTCTACTTTCTATGTCAATGGATGAGATAATTTTCAAAATGAAAATGAAAGTATTTAGAGTCGAATGTCAGCACTATGGAACAAGCTCTTGTATAAACCACCCCTTCTGCCATGCCAATGTGGTTTCTCAATATAGGTGGTCTATAATGACCGGTTTTATTTATATGATTCCTTGAAAAGATGTGTCGCCACGATATGACTGCAATATTGTTGAAAGTGGCGTAAAACAGTATTAACTAACTAACTAACTGAAAAGATGTTTTCTTGTACGAGGTCTCTCAAGATAGGCGGTCTCTGACGACAGTGGTCTCTCAAGAATGGTCCCGTTTTAATTTAGTAGAATGAATAACCTATAAACTTTTCACACTTTGGAAATACCACTCAGAGGAAAGAATTACAGGAATTTTTTATCACGTCATTGATGCATTTTCATGAATCCATTTGAATAGATTGGCATTTTGGTTTCTGTCCGTCACTGGCTGTGCCATTCATGGTGTGAGACAGAATGGCTAGCGTTGTGATGCCTATGAATATGACCTAATTAAACGTTCCTTGACCTTCGGAGTATAGGCATTCCATATTTGTGCTATAGAATATGTTTAAGAGTATTATTTATTTATTAGAACATTTAGATTTATTTTGACCCTCAATTATACATAATATAATTACACTCCGAATCATGGATATATAGGTCATTCATAGCATTTTTAAACATGCTTTAATTTTCCATGACTTTTAAGGCTATTGAGAAAGGACATTTTAGGATCTTTTGTACATGTATATGATATGGCCCACTATAGTCCAGTAGATAGAGTTGATTGTATTATTGTAAAATGTCACACTCAAGATCTTTCATAAGGAGACATTACTATATGTAGATGCAGTGCAACACATTTTGGCTTATGCTTAGGACTGGCTATTGAGCGGTAATGGTTCTTTAACTATAACACAAGACCTCCAATTTTACTGTCTGTAAGAGATAGGGGAAACCTACTGCAGTGTAGTGCAGATTAGAACCCAAAAACCCCACAATCAGAAGGTCAATATACTATAACCCCTGAGCCATGGCTGGACCTTTTCCTACAGAAATTTCATACCCTTTGACCTTGGAGTTTGACCTACTTTGTTGATGCCCCCTTATAGTTTTTTCTGTGTTAGTTGTTTTGAGAGGCCACTGTCTAGAGCTGCAATGAGTCAGGTACGCTCAAATTCTGTTCGATTTTCACTTCCATGCCTCAATTCGATTTTTTTCCATTGGAGTTTTTTATGATAGATTTTCTATAAATATCTGATTTATTCTTGCATTTGTTAATTGCATAATATAAAAATCTTCTCCTGAACTCAGTTTTAATCACTCAGGAGAAAATTGCAATAGATAAAAAGGTGAATGGCACTGTTTGTTGTTTACACATATGAAAATATTCAAAGTACAATGGTAAAATAGTAAAATAATAGACTTTTTTGAAGTCGATTCTATTCTGACTGTGCAACTTGTGATTCGGGTCGGAGGTAAGAATCACGATTTTCGGTTTTCGGGGCTAGTCGTTGCAGCTGTACCACTGTCATGAGAGGCCATCTGTCTTGAGAGACCACATATAAGAAAACATCTTGTTAAGAAGTCATTAATGAAACCTTTCATGAGAAACCATATGTCTTGAAAGACCACATTTATATGGCAGAATAGTGGTCTATCTCTTAAGACACTGTTTTCAATGTCATATAACATACTGTAGGTATGTACTGACTTTCTAACTAATGTACACATATGAACCTGTCCCACCTGTCCTTTTACAGATTGCACAGCTGGTAGAGGACGTCCAAAGACTTCAAGCATCTCTTAATAAGATGAGAGAGAACACTGCTACACAGGTACGGCTATGTTGTAACATTGGAAATCTACGCTCATTCCAATCCACAAAAAAATAATGATATAATAATGAGCTTGCACTTCAGAGGAACTCCTTAGGGTTCAGTAGCAGTTTAATACCGACAAAAAATATATTGATTTTTCAATTTTCTTTCAGTTGTTACTTTTGTGAATAACATGTGTTTTAGGTTTGAATGTGAATTCAATTGTAGGATTTTAATTTTTTACGGAGTTTCTCGGAGAAAGGGATTAAGGCGCAGAATGGGTTATAATTCATGGTATCAAATAAATGTATGAGCTGGAGGATGATGAAACTTGTGATGTGAGATATCTGTCATAAGATTGTATTGTTGTTTAACGTCCCACTCAAGAATATTTCACTCATATGGAGACGTCACTGTGTGCCGGTGACTGGCAATAAATCTTGCCTGTGCTCGGCACAAGTCTATGGCCGTAGAGCAGGGAGGGTTCTTTAACATACCAACACCTACTGTGACATGGGCTTGGTTTTTACTGTCTCATCCGAAAGACAGGGATGGCCAACTGCAGTCTGGCGCTACCTGGACTCGAACCACGGACCCTTCGATTGGAAGTCAAGCACGCTTACTACTTGGCCATGGCAGCCCCTCTGTCATTAGAGATCACCTGTGTTATAAGCACACATATCCAAGGCTATCAGACTGTTTCTTAAGACAGTTAAAGCCAGCTAAATTTTACAGCCAAAAGAGAAAAATTAAAAAAAAAAAAAATACATGAAAACAAAAAAACATCTTAAGCATAACAACTCTTTGAAAAAAGATTCACGAAAAAAAAGTAACAGTATGTATATTCAAGGTATTTCCCCCTGCTTGCAAAACTTGAAAGAAGCAAAGACACCATGTAAATAATGATTTCGACAATAACATCAACTGCTAAAGATTTATGCAACTTTTGCCATTGTTTATTTTGTTTTTGTTCTTTAATAACTTAAAGGTACACTTGGACTCATTTAGCAAAATTTGTCGCACACAAGATAAAGACAGAATCGTGTACAAATGGATATAATTAAGCAATTTACACATTAAAAATGGTACAATCAACATTTAAATGTCCGTGCTGGACATGTTTTGTCTGCGTAATTCACCCTACTTATAGGCATCGGTCATGTCTGTTAAAATGGCGGGAAATGAATACAACCCATAAACGTGTATTTTTGATTTTTTAAACAACGATATCTATATATTGTGTGCATATTTTTTGTATTTTATTAGGTACATCCTCTAATTATAAACTGGTGCAAATGTGATATTTCAATTTTTTAATTCTGTGAAGATGAAAAATGAGTCCAAATGTATCTTTAAATTGTTGTTGTAGTTAAATTAAATCTCCGACATGTTCTTATATGAGACCATGCAATCTTTACAAAGTGCATATATGTGAGCGGCATACAATATACAGTCAACTCCATATATAACGAAGTTGAAGGGAGCAAGATATTTATCTTGTTATAGACAATCTTCGTTATTCAAAATTACAAAGTAATGCATGGAAAGTGCACAAGGAATAGAAATCTTCTCGTTACAACCGGTACCTCGTTACATGCGATCTTGTTATTTGCGGAGTTGATTGTATATAGTCTTACTGAAATTAAAACCACGTAGGAAAAGTGGATATTTTAAGAAATACTGAGAGAATTTGAAAAAAAAGAATTAGGACTGCCTTAGAGTCGGCAGCTTTTGACACTAACACATCATCTGTTTTCCTGCCCTGTCTGTATATACTGTCAGCCGAGAAATGATGGCTTTTGAATTTGCTCACTGACTTTCAGAGATCACATGCTTTAGCAGTCATCGTACATATCACAGGCGATATTTATTGACAGTACATTATACACACAGACAGAAATCATTGTTTTCATGGCGCTCTGTTGAATGAAACATAATAAGTTTGCAAATAAATTAATATTGACTTATCGCCATGTTACACCATTTTTGGCATTTACAACCATTAGATTCAGAGAGATGAGGTCCAGTATGGTCACCATGTTTAAAATTCCTGTGTTTGTATAATTATTATGAACATTGGCAAACACTTTGTCATATAACAATATAAGTCAAATTCCGATTGGATGTTGGAAATACAGGAGTTTGTGTTGTTGATTAATTATCATTCAAGGAGGATAGGTATTATGCAAAAAATAAAAATGGTTTCGGATTGAAACAAAAAAATAATGGGTGCAAGTTGAATTCAGAAATACTGTAGCATGGAAGGCGACTATGATATCCTGTCATATTGATTTACATTAGCAATACAATGCTACTAGTGTAAAATCAATTGTGAGGAAACTATTGATTTTTGGTTTTATACCTCCAATGCAAAATGATCTATATTTGACAGAAAATAGATTTCTGAAGTTGTGCATATTAGACGGAGATCATGTGTTACCATGGTAACCGTATTTCTATTGATCTACTATCGACAGCTGTAGAATACCTAATCGCCCATGTAATGTTGCTAACAAATCGATAATGTTGTAATTTTGTAATGCGTTTCTATAATTCTGTTGATTTTTAAAACTCGATATGAGAGACCAGGGTTGTGTCATTGTATTTACCACATTATTTGCAAACTTTCCGATCGAGGGTCACACACATCCATAAATCATAGATATAATTACCTACTGGATCGTAACGAGGTATCAAATTGCCAAAATTAATCAATCTTACAAGTTACATAATGGATATATCTTATTGATTAGTGTAATGTATAATTAAAGTAAACCGACAGTTTTATGCGTTTTGCTTTTTTGTTGGAAACACAAGAGCCAGAGATAATCAATGCCTTATTGATTATTTTATTGATAATAAGGAATTACTCTACATGTTTAAATAAAATTCAGCTGCAGAAATGATAGGCATCGATATATATCTAATGCAATGTACATTGAATTTTTGTGCTTTGGTAATCTTTTTTTTTGTGCTTTGGTAATCTTTTTTTTTGTTCAATTATTATTTTCCGCGTATACAATATGGTGCCATATTACGATAGACAAGTAACTCATTTCCTTTACCGTAAAAGTCACGTATTTGTTGTAAAGATTTTCAGTCAATTTACCTCCAATATCATTGATTTTAAGAATGCAGAATTAAATGGAAATCTGGGTCAGTTAAATGTTTTTTGTCTAAAGAAGAAATATCTCATTTCAATACTTTATAGTGCATAGTTATCGAGAACACTATATTTCACGCAGGGTGATGGAGAAGCTTGAAATGAAATTGATGTGAACACTTCTGTATTTGTGTCAAAAAGTCTGTAACTTGACCTTGACCTAGTTTTAGCAGACCACAGGAGGTCAAGCCTTCTGGATAGTATCAAAACTGTAAAATTGACCAAGATTTTTGTGTAAATATTAATTTCAAATTCCTATGTCATCAATACGATAACACCACATTTAGTGAATTTTTCTGCACATTGAGTATCTCTCAGTAATATTTGTACAAATAATATATATAGTATGTACAATATGAACCAGTTTATGTAGTGATCCTAATTACACGTAAATAATGATAAAAGGAATGGGGGGATGTCTTACAATTTGTACATGTACAAAAAGTTATGTTACAAATGATGTCGCTATATCACATATGGTCATAGCTTATATAACCACAGTCCATTTGAGGGGCTAAAGGTTACGTATATGTATCTCCTTATTCAAGTTTTTATTGGATCATTTTCAGAAAAACTGTAATAAGTCAGAAATTCTGTTATATGTTACCTAGGCAACAATTTCGAAGAATTTTCAAATTTGAGAATAAGGTCTATACATAAAGTGTCAATGCTCTTTTGTGGAATCTTAAGGAAAATTGATTTCATTGCTTCTTACAACCAGGGGTGTGAGCCAAAGTCTTTCATCATTTCTTCCTGGTGAACAATAGGATCGGAACAATTCCAGCAAGGAAAATCGCTATTGTTTGTTCTTTTTCATGCAAAAATCAATAGCACTCATTATTGATTATTTCAAAACGATGATTTTCATTATGAAATGGTAACAGTTGGTCTATATTAAAACAATAAAAGGAAGATGCCATAACAAATACATCTATATCGATTGAGAGCTTGGTATCTGCTTAGTGGAGCAATGAGTAATCGTAATGATCGCGGAGTTCTACAAATTTTCTGTACAGTATTCAATTGTCAGGTTGTCTCCGTGGACTTCAATTTTTTTCTGGATGAGTTTTGTCTGTAGAGAAGTTGTCTCATTACAAGCAGTAGTTTATTTAACGGTTAGTTTCTAATTTCTACTTGGCGTTGGGATGGATTGTGTACATAAGAAAATTGTTTTAATTCGGTGAGAATGTAGATTTGAATGTAATTTTGCATCAATGCTTATATTTTATGCATGATACTATTTACTAGTGTTGTATTTTTGGCATAGGTGCTTTGTCATTGTGCAATCAGTGATTGATTTTTACAGAACTCTCTAAAATTCAGAATTTTGTTTTACACAGCTCTCTAAAATTCAGAATTTTCTGTGAAATTTTAGGTTTCAAAACTCGAAGAAGAACTAGCAGCTAAAAATGAGGCTTTCAGGTCGCTGGAGAAAAAGATTAAGTCACAAGAGGATTACGAAGAGATCAAGCGGGAATTGACGTGAGTTATAAAATCTTGGTACAATATCGTAGCATACATATATTTTTAATGGAAAATTCTGAAAATTAAGATCTTAGAATTCAGACTTTTAGATTTTGAAAAACAAAGTTAGGATAGACATTAATTTAAAGTTTCTCATGCCTAATATTGATTTTGATGTTTGGTTATGTATATGTAGGTCAATGAATTCTATTCTATATACCGGCATACAAGGTGTTTGGAATATCGATTCTCTTTAGGCTGAAAATTGAATTCGTTCAATTTTTATCGAGAGGAGGATATTAAAGAACGAAATATTGAAATTATTTCTCATTATTAAAATTGGAGTGTATTTGGACAGATGTTTTTAATTAGATGTCTGTGTGATAATTTTAATGTAGAAGGTGGCTTTCAGTGACATTTATCTTAGTCGGAATGAAATTTCGTAGTGTGTGTTTCGTAGTTTCGTAATGTTTCGTAGTGTCCCATGTATCATAATATAGGGGGATCCACTTATACTGAAGTCTTATATATGGAATTCGCCCTGCCTACTGGGTAATTTGAAATGATGTCAATTTCCATGTTAATTTACTATAATACTTTTTGAAACCAAGTTATTTTAAAATATCACTATTTGAACCTATTTTAAAAACAAAACCTGTATATTTGAAAGAAAAATGCATCCCTCTTCAGTTTATATTCGGTTCAACTATAGATTATGAATATAAGAATATTAAAGCACATAGGGTTACATGTATCTTATTTGTACATGTAGCACTAGGCATGAAATGCTGATTAAGTTTGGCACTACACGCATGGATCTAGGATTTTTTCCAAGGGGAAGGGGTAGATATTTCTCTAATTTCTTTCAGTTAATATATTGAAACATCGCTGAATGTCGACAAAGGCTTCAACTTTTGGTCTATTCCTGGCTATTATATCCACTTAGCAGTGAGCCGACTTTAACGTGCTGTCACCTATTGTGACAGGGACCCCAGTTATTGTTACCTCACAGAGAAGGAAATCAGCCACACCCTGCTATGGCGAGAACCTTAGGTCTTCTAGTTCAACTGGGGAGTACATTTACTCTTGTATCCTACAGCAACCATCAAGTATTAGAGGGCACCTGTCATAAATCCCGGCCAACATCACAACTGAGCCTGTTTAAGAAATCTTGTTAAATGAAATTCTATATAAAAACCACCTGTTTATCAAGGCCACCTTTTGTCCTCAGTGGACTTTTATTGACAGTTTTACGTGCCTAGGTATATGATTCCTTTGTAATGTATCACATTTGTTGTTGTTTTGATCAGTGTGATGAAGTCTGTGGAGTTCTCCAGCTGCACTACAGAAGAGGACAAGGAGGAGATGAAAAACAAGTCACTGGAAATGTTACTGCTGGAGAAAAACAAGACCCTGCAGTCCGAGAACACCACTCTCAAGGTCAACAACAGTGACATCTCAGGTAAGTCACACACCTGTATATACACCTGTCTCACTAGCTCATTAGGTTCAAAGGTCAGGGTAATACTTAGAGAAGACCCAATGGTATGTGTGGATTTCGAAACTGATGAAGCATGTTCTGTACATGAAAGCGCACACATGTGAAGCACATGTATTTTGTTGATGCACATGTAAAAAAAACATGTTCATGTTTGATATTCACAGAAAAACATGGGCGACAAACTTAGGGGAACATTTTGTGTTCAGCACATGTTTCAGGTTGCATTCATGATATGTTTGCATAAAACCTGAGCACAGAACATGTAATTGTGAAATCACACTCCTCCTTTTAAAAGATGCCATCGTGTGTAGAATCCATTAGCATTCAACATGCACATGTCGTTGAAATATACATTTAAAAAACAAATCACTTGCACATATCAGATCGCACATGAAATATAGAGCACATGTTTGTGTATGTCCTGAATCGCACAAGATCTAGTTACTGATCAATAAAATGACAGCGTGGCATTTTGTCAATATTCAGATACTAGATAGATAAGACAGGTCAGAGGTCAGAGACGTATGACAAGTGTCACATATAGGTAAATATAGCATACATTTTGATGAACACATGCATATCACCGTAGGTTTCAGAGAATAAAAAGGAGTGTTCATTGTCCCATATAAGTTAACTAAAGAAACATACATATTGGCAATAAACACATGCTTGTCACTGTAAATTTCAGAGAATAAAAGGGAGTGTTCATTGTCTCTGGTATAAAAGAGCTTCCAGTGTCACTGATTTAAGGGAGTATTTATAATCACTGATATAAGTGAACAATGAAAACCTGATACACATCAATATATTTCCCTTTTAAGAAAACAATCAAGAATGAGGATAACCTGTATTCCCCTACCATCCTTAACATCCTGGACTTTAAAGACATCTCCCAAAAAATATGTTTTCACCCGTGCATAAGTATAGAGTGTGAAGAAAAAATGTCTCATAGTTTCACATTTGTGAGATTTCAAGATTTTCTATGTCGACAGAGAGGTATAACGAGCCTATAGCTTTCATTATTGTCTTTACACACCGCCCTTTAGAGTTTTGTAAAGTGCCAAACGGGAGCACCTGCTGTGATGCTAAATCAATAATTGACCCAAATCTGCCTGAAAATATTGATTCTCTTTACTGATTTGTGGAAACTAACATCCTGTGTGCGTTTGGAGTGAGTTTTATACTAACATATGTCAAATTTGCTCTTTTTCCTGAATCACTTCCATCAACCAATCACATTTCTTTCTTTCAACATTCATCAGTAGTTGGTAGTACCATATTTCACTTTTTGATTTTTTTGTTTATTAATATTATGGTGACTTCTTGTCAGAAAGGTCTGCCTATATGCCCATGAAAGGCAACTACACTGTAGGACTATATAAACATATATCTATATACTGTTCACATTACTGGAATGTTTGGCCAGTTTGGATTGTGAGTGATAAGCATTTTTTTCATTTGCTTTTAAAAAAGGCAGTTGAAAAAAAATCAAGCATATTATACAAAAGCAAGAATTTGCATGATTTGAAACTATTAACCTGCTACAGCCAATACTTACTCAGTGTATGTAAAAAAAAAAAAGAAACGAGAAATGAGACAAGTTGATCTTTCATGTGCATATGCACCTTTCTTTCAGGAAATACCACGCCCGCTCTCTCCGAGAATACGGAGGCGTTCGCGACAATGCTTGGAGAGGAAATAGCGGCGACATATCAGCATCAAGGCTCTAACCGCATATCCACGCCCTCAACTCCGTCAAGTAACGGCGTCAAAGAAGAGACGGAGAAAATTTCACCGAAACGACCACCGACGGTTGAAAGATTACCCAGCATTCCAAGCGAATCTCAACATCACCTGCCCCCTCCACCATCTCCACAGTTTTTTCCTCATCTCAATGGACATTTAATTTCAAACTATGTGGGAATGGGTATGACTAAAGTAGACCCAAATAATTCCCAAGGAATCGATACTTCACTTGTGGCTAAAACAGTCCGGGAACTTTTAAGTATTCACAATATTGGACAACGGCTCTTTGCTAAACATGTGTTGGGACTTTCCCAAGGAACTGTTAGTGAACTACTGTCAAAGCCAAAGTCCTGGGATAAATTAACGGAAAAGGGCCGAGAATCCTACAGGAAAATGTACGCCTGGGCAACGGATGAGAGAAATATTATGGCGCTGAAGGCCATATCACCAAAGAAAGGTAAATATTCTGTTTTACAAACTTAATTAGCATGTGATGTAGAATTTATACATGTGATGTATCTATTGACCAAGGGGATTTGGGTTTGGTTGTTGCTCTGAATGGTGAGGAATGATGTTAATCTGTATAGATTCTGGAGAAATACAGTGGTCCCATGATATCAAGAACACCTGTTAACTGAGCTGAATTGGTCTGAA
This sequence comes from Pinna nobilis, assembly GCA_016161895.1. Classification (NCBI taxonomy): domain Eukaryota; kingdom Metazoa; phylum Mollusca; class Bivalvia; order Pterioida; family Pinnidae; genus Pinna; species Pinna nobilis. The sequence continues at coordinate 174 of JACSZP010041162.1, read as the reverse complement.
TAGAGAGGTAGTCTCTCTAGGGAGGTCTGAATTTACCAAGAATAATGAAACAGACTGGATGTTGTTCTTGGGTTGTTATTTAACATCCCACTCAAGAATATTTCATTCATATGGAGACATCGCCGTGTGGCGGTGAAGGGCGACAAATTTTGTCTGTGCTCGGCACTGCTGGCC
>JACSZP010041152.1:0-14328 GCA_016161895.1 Pinna nobilis | reverse complement strand
TATATACGCCTATAACATTTATTTGGTTTCTGCTTTCATAACAGGAAAATAGCACTCTTGTGAGTACATGTAATCTCTTAAGAAGTGTGATCCATCATGACAGGGGTATCTCAAATGAGGTTCAACTGCATTTAGATAGCTGTGACTGTTTTATCAATATAAAATGCATATGTTTGAACCATGCATTTCATTATTTCTGAAACGAAAGCATTCCTATAATGAAACAGTGGATAATGTATGGAGTTAATGAATTATGAATTGCCATGGCATTCACTAATGGGTTGTCAGGGAAAACAAAAATGAAGTTAAGCATTGTTACATAAACGACTGACTAAACTGTGAAGATAAACACATTTTCAGAAGTAAATTACCACATGCTTTTTCCATGTTTTATATGACACAATTCCGTTGTGCACTCCCAGTCAATATTGGTCCAAAGAGGGAAAAGGATATGTAAGCTTGTACAGTACTATTTTGTGTAACTCAGTGTTTCCCAGGTCAGAGAGAGGGAGTTTTATAAGATATTTTTGCCTGTAGACCACCCCTACCCTTTATATGAGTACATTGGTATATTGAGATATTTATTAGTCTCCAATCAAATTAGTACAGTCTTTAATTTGAATAGGATGGAACATGTCTTGAGAGGTCAGCTGTCTTGAGAAAACACTTATAAAACAAACAAAAATTTATCTTTTTAAGTAATCATATGATGAGAGATCGCCTGTCTTGAAAGACAACATTTTGGTGTCAAAAGAGGTGATCTCTCAAGAGAGGTTTCTTTGTATATTCAGACATCATACATTTGGGCATATGACTATGTCAGAAAAATTAGATCATGTCTTCCATCTTAAATGAGAATTATAATTCCTCAAGTATGAACACCCATTAAACATATATCATGCACATTCAATACAAAATTGAACATGCCAACCCTCTTATATGAGGGCAGTTGTATGAGTGTATGTATGATCACATGCACACACACACATCCTCTTATACAAGTACTGGATACACACCCTGTGATACAAGTATAAAACATAGTATCAGACATGCACAATATCTCATATGAGTAAATTAAGAAAATACTGATATTGAACATGCTCATCCAGTAAAATGAGTAGAAACTCACTTATATGAGTTTATCCAGACATCATCAAACAAGCTCACTCACTATTGTGAGACAATTCAGAAACTCCTAAAGCATACACACCTTGTATAGAGAACTAAAAATATACATAAAAATGTATACATGAATTCTCTGAAGGAGGACCACTTAGAGAATAGTTAACTTATATATAACCTTCCAAATTTAGTCAATTTGGACTTGGACCATGTAATTTGGACTGGAAATGTACTTTCTCTAATATGGGTACTTTCAGACAGCATTAAGATACACATTCTCTGGTGAGCATTTTTTATAATTATAGAAATATTTAACCCCTTAAAAGCAGTAAAATATTTAACTATTCCTCTTGTTTTTTATTTGCTGTATTTTCAAGAGAGTTTGATAGTTACATGTAAAAATCTCTGTCTCATCTTGAACTTTAATAGGTCTTGATTTAGTTTGGATTTAAATCTTAAAAAAAAATGGTTATCTTTTGTGAATTACAAATTTAATCATCAGCCATTCAAATGACAAGGTAGATGTCTGTGATTTAAGTTTATGGATAATTGCTAGCTTGTATTTAAATCTTAAAACTTGAACAGAAAAAAAACTGGCATTTCTCTATTCAACAAGATTAAAGCCACAAATTATGAGTAGTGTATAATTGATTGCCGTATTTTAGAGTGTTTTCATCATTTCAGTATTTTTAGAATTAGCAGACAAATTCTGTAGCGTCATGTGTAATTTCAAAGTATCAGTTTTGGAAATCTTGGTGACTTCAAGGACATAGCCAGTGTCAGATTAACGATTGAAATAAATTTGAATCTGTTGTTTGTATTTTTAAAAAGTTTAAATGGTACCATTCTGACAATTAACACGAGAAATTGAACGTGTTGGGGCAAATACCTTGTTCAGTTCTCTAAAAAGAGAATCATATACATGATTTTTCATGAATTTTTAATAATCTATAAAGTAGAAAGCTTACTTTGTCATTTGTATTGCACGATCCAATATTGATCGAACATTTGTGTAAACTTACCCATGAAAGTTGTCTATTTGTTGAAAACTCTCGAAAGCGTTCATAAGTGTTTAAACAAGGGTGGTTGTCATGGCAGCTTTGAATGTATGTGGAAATTAAACATTAGCATTGACCCTGTTTAGCCAACAGTTGTAGACTTAGTAAGGCCTCCTAAGCTTTAGAGTGCTAGATTTACTGTTTGTAGAAGTGTGATTGAACACACGGGACAGTTGATCTTTATATCAAAATGATTTTGATTTACTTAGCATGACTGATATCATTTAAAATAAATTTGTACAAAGGATATATTAAAGTATTTTTTTGCTAAATATATTTTCATATGGGCAGGGAACTGATTTCACCAAATTAGATATGAATGTCGGTTGATTTTATTATTTTTTTTTAACATTCCACTCAAGAAACTTTGACTTATACAGAGACACTGCTGTATGCTGTTGAAGGGCAAAAAATTTGCCTACCGGGTATGCTCTGCACTCATGGCCATGGAGCAGGGAGGGTTCTGTAAAATAATGACACTTACAGGGGATCTCGGTTTTTAATGTCTCATCAAAAAAACAGGAAAAGCCAACCACAGTGTGGCTCAGATTCGAACCCATGACATCACAATCGGAGGGCAAAGATGCTAACCACTAGCCCAGCCCAAGATACATGTATGTATGTAATTGTAATTTGTCAAGAAGAGTCGTGTTGTGTCACTGGTGTTTTATCTGCTCTGTGTGGTGTGAAGGCAGTCACAATCTTCAGGTCCCATCTACACGCCAGACCTAGAAGTCTTCATCTTGGTGGACAGGAGCATGTGTTTGTCCTCAAGAAATTCTCTGTAAACATAATTACAACTAAGTCCTTCATTCAAAGCAAGTATGAAAACACATGTGTAGAAATGTTTGTTTTTCCTGAGCTACACTGAATCTGATAAAGCCAACTGATTTACATATGTTAAGATCAGCCTGCAGGGCACCTGCCATATTTATTGTTTGAAATTCTCTGTGGTCAGAGAGGTACAGATAATATCATGCTTGACCAGTGGTGTACTGATTCTCACATCACCTTGATCTGAACAATTATGAATTTCTCTGTCCTCCAGTCATTAGCTGTCCTCTTTTTGTCTTGATTTTTAATTGTCTATATATGACATAAACGATTGATAAAATAAATATCAATCAAAAGTTGAGTTTATTACAGTTGTAAGACCTTAAAATAACTGGCACATGTTGAGCAAACAATGCACAATGTTAGAATGATTTTTTTAGAGAAAGATAGTATTTATTACCATTTGGACCTGTATTAGTGTTTGGATAAAATTTGAAAAAGGTTAGTGAGCTAAAAAAAAAAATCAATTTTAGGGGATACAATTTTGCTGGTTTAAAGTCAATCCAAGTTTCATAATATTATTGATGGGTTTGAGAGAAGGAGAGGGATGTAGACTTTGGTAGACAATGATGATCAAAGTAATATTATTTCATGATAATTTCTAATCATTAAATACATCATATTACATAAGACATCACTATAAGATCTACAAGTTTTTGTAACAGGTGCCCCCAAGAGTAGTGCATGATGCACTGCAATGAGTTTATCACAGTAATGTAGGTTAGTCCTCTGTGTATCCAGGTTGTAAATTGCAATTAACTTATCTGATTTAGACTTTCAAGAATCTGGAAGCTCTGTATGCATCCATTAGCATACTTAGTTTTTGTTGTAATGGTGGTTTTCATATTGTAAGTGTATATCAAGTCGTGTGAACACAACACAAATGACACTTTGTATCACATACAAGTAACACTAAATGTAGTTACAATGCACTCTCTTGTTCTCATCTCTGTCACAACTTCTATTGTAAGATGTAGATGCTTGACCTATACACACTGGCTGTTAACACGTTATCCCTATTATATGTTCAAATGTATGTATTGTACACATAAGAAAACACCATGCTGTATGCTTCTTTGCTTTTGCCTCCTGATTTTTTTTTTCAGAGCACTTTTACTATGCCTTTTTCCATCTTGTGTTTATTTCTGAAGTCACAATCAGGGGGTCGTTATTCTATTTTGCAAATTTTGATGATGTTCACAGGTTTTGTAAATAACAATACTACAAGGTCATCATGCAAGAATTTAAATTTACTTTTGATTAAGACCTTTTATTTCTCTTCTATTGACTATGACCAACCAATAGTTCATATGTTACCATTTTTGCATCTTCACTTGGACAGTCCCTTAAATCAGGCTGTTGTGAAAACGATTAAGAGACAGAAAGATATCTACAGAAATACTGTCTTTCAAGGAAGCTGCTATCTGATGACAATAGCCTCTCAATGCAGGTTTCATTGTATTTATAAAGGCATAATTCTGATCAGTTTTAAAACAGATTTCAGCTTTTTTAAGCCCCCATACATTTCATGAGCGCAAGAAACAAATACCTGCTGTAAGAATACAGTGCACACATACAAATGGGCATACACATGCAAATGTTGAAATAATTTTGTTCATTATTGCATAACCAGGTACACATGTACATGTAATTGTCATTTTCTTCTTTTGAAAGAAGAGCCCAAAGAAGAAATCCAGTGATTCTTATCACTGGGGTAACGTTCACACATTATCTTGTTGCAGCATGACAACTAGCTTATGTGTTAGCAATGTTTTACAAAATATGAACACATGTGGTATGCCATCATGACTAAATATGTCCTTTTGCCATCCATGAATATTGTGATCATGCTAATAGTTCATGCATATAAAAGTGATGCCACCTGGTGACACCTGGCTTCCATTGTTTCAAGATTATTTCTTGTTGAATTTGTGATAAAGCCTTTGCATGTTAACCTAAGCAAAACATATCACTTTGTTAAAAAGTATAAAATAGAAAATAAATTTAGTCATTTTAATTCTTTCATTTGTATCATCTTCAAACAAGGTATCTTTGTTTTACATCAAAATCATCCATGGTTTCTTTTGTTTTTGTTGTTGAAATTAGTTAATGTCCCACTCATGAATTTTTGGCTCATTGGAGACATCACCAGAGAGAAGTTTTCAAATTTTTGCCTAAATTATTCTCAGTACATTTGACTATGGAGCAGTTTTGAATCTTCTGGCACTTTCAAACCTTGGATCTGGTCTAAAGTCAAGTCTTGGCCTAGTGGTTAGCATGTTCAACTTCTGATCCAGAGGTCCGGTGTTTGAGCCCAAGCCACGTCATAGTTTGCTGTCCTTGTCTTTTGGATGAGACAGTAAAAACTGAGGTCCTGTGTCACAGTAGGTGTCAGCATGCTAAAGAACACTCCCAGCTCTACGGCCATAAGTGCCGAGCATATGTCACATGTCGCCCTTCACTTGCACATGGTGACATCGCCATATATGTGATAGATTCTTGGGTGGGACGTTAAACAACAATAGAGTCAGCAATCAATCTAAAGTCAAGCACTGTAATGTATAGCTATAATGGTTCTCAATGGTTTTTGTACTGTTTAAAAACATGATGATATTCATTCTAGTTTTAAAATGTTGGGACACGTTTTGTTCCCTCCAGGGGACAGTGATTTCTTCGCCCAAATTTGAGTTTAGCAAAAATAACAGAAAAGTATCTTTTGATAGTTTGTGCTCTCCATAAAAGTTGAGCTCAAACAGATAAAGCAATCTGCAAAAAAAAAAAAAAAAAAAAAATCCCCAAAACTGATTTCTGGATAAATACTTTAGAAATACATTAAACACAATTATTGCTTTGTTAAACAGAGTGCCAAGCATATGTACTACATTGATGAAAAACATATACAGGGGGAAGCTGTCAACAAGTGGCTTGTTTATATAGCAGGGATAAAGTTAAAAGAATCTTCTTGTTATATTATTAGGAATAGTTGAATAAAATCCAGGTTTTAACGACATACGTCAGCTGCTAAAGCTGTAAATTTGATGTACAAGTAATTACTGACAAGCGTTATTGTAACATTCTGCAGATGGGTAATATGATACTGTCATCTGTTACACTATTGATCAGGCTTGTCTCATGCCACAATTCTTTTTTTAAAAAGTACATGTAGTTAAGATAATCCCTTACTATTATAATGCAAATAGGGAAGTGGAGATTACCTCCTGTTGTTGTGATGGTAGAGGGAAGCATAGATGATCAGTTCCCTCTGAAGTAACACTGGAGAGGAAGTAAAGCTTATCTCCCTTTGATAGTATTGTCACATTTTGATTATCTCCCTTGATCAGTTTCTCTGTGGCAGAGATGGCCACCTAGGCAATGTTCTGCTGATTTTTACAAGCTGGAAATTAAGATTATTACACTTATATTATGGTTGTTTTGAAGTATGGATGTTTAGTCGATTCTTTGATGAAATCAAAAGCATGTTTCCTTTATGATGATAGATTTAATTTATAAACCTCCTTGGAATGTAAAAACCAATCGGAAACAATAATTATCTCTCCTTGTATTCTGAGACATATCTTGGAGATATAGGTCAATTAGCCTTGATAAAGATTGCCTTTGTAAGGAAATAAATTTCATTTCCTGGTTTTGGAGGAAGTATGGTTTTATCGTCTCTTAAGCTATGTTTTTTAAAGAGGATGTAAGTTTTTAGTTTTCATGAAAGCGACACCTGTCCTGATTTGGCTTTTGAATAAATAAGTGGATGAAATAATCTTAAGTTTCCAAAAACATTGCATTTTTTTTCATAGGAATGAAAATTTGAACAGCATTTACCTTTCACAATTAAACTAGTGCACATTTACATGTAAAAATGTATTTCTTTAGACAGCATTCCATGTTAAATATACATCATTTGTTATAAAAATTCAATTTTAGAGAATGGCCATCATGGCAACGCATGAAACTCCCTTGCTTCAATTAACTAATCTATAGTTATAAGTGCTGTGAAGTACATATATTTTCCAGCATGATTTTATTTTGTATGTGCTACAGGGAAGTTGTTGAAGTAGAATTGTGTGGGTAGACAGTTGTACTAGCACATCTGACACATTCATTTATGGAACATGTGCACACATACAAGACATTCACATGAACACTCCTACATGCTGGATTTGTGCATGCACAACGTGGGGTTTTGTATACATGTACACACCTTTGAAAGGCATACAAATTACACACACACATACACAATCTCGCACTCACATTTGGGTTCCTGAAGGATGCACCAGGATGAATTTTCACTGTGAAAAAATGAACTAGTAATTAACCTTTGGACATTCTAGTGAGAGATTACTGTATACAGGGTTATTTTTGCCCAATTGCACTTGTAAGCAGTTTCGCCCTGTTTTAAATTCACCCTACCTCGTCATTATTCTATTTAATGAACTTACCATTTTGAATTCGCCCACTGAAGAGTAGGGCGAAAGGGGCGAAAAATTCCCTGTATACAGTATGTATTCAGTATTGTGCAACTTTGGACTGACATAAACTACAAATAATATTATATCAAGAAATATAGGAAAGAGTCTTTTTTCACAAGCAGTAAATATGGCTACATTTATTTCATTAGATGTAATTTCTATCTGACTAAAAATAAAATTTGATCCTAAATGATACACTGCTATATTTAATTCCTCTGTGTTTGATGTTGACTGTTGTCTGGTTTGCTAATTATACTTTTAACCTTCAGCTATTTAGAAACATCACACTGTATAAACATACATGCACTATCATGTCTTACTCATAGACCACTTCTCAAAAAACTTGAAAGATTTGGATGAGTAATTGATTTTTCATGTCGTGGGTGGCTCTAGACAAACAAGATCCATGACTTGACAGTTTCTTCTTTGTGTTATGGGAGGCAACTCTTCCATCCTAAATGAGGATACATTTCCTCACAGATTAAAGCACTGAAAATTATTGGGCAGACAGCTGTTCTCCATGTGATAAATATCAAACTTGGTTTCAGGGAATACTTGACTTTAATGATTGCCTCATGAAGAAAGATTTGCTTTTGTTTTTCTGATGTAAAACTAATTAGAATTCTTAAGATGACAAGCAAATTTTTTTAAGTGTTGTTGAAATATTGATCACCATTTATAAAAAGATCACATGTCTGTATACAATTTGTTTTGTTTTGTTGAACATCCCATACAAAGATGCTGAATTTGCCACAATATGACTGAAATATTGTTGAAAGTAGTGTAGAATTACAGAAACTTAATCTAAACATAGATACTGGAGTCTGCTGTCCTTGATATGTAGCCAAACATGAAGAAATTTTATCATCTGTCTTCTATACACTTTAATGTCACTGTATAGCCACTTAACAGGTTATTTCTTTTGTGGTGCCGAATGCCACTTTCAGCGGAATTCTAGTCATATCCTTGTGACAGCAAGCTGATACCAATCCCAAGGGCTTGAACCTATCCTTTCAGGGCATGTTTAATATGGTTTTATTGTTTCATCCAATAAACAGGAAAGAATTATGCTGCAACTGGGATTTGAACTCTCCAGTACTGCACTTTTCTTCCGAGCCACAACCCACTCCATAACAGTACTGCAGGTGGTTTGTTTTTGTGTCCACATCATAAAATAGCCAGTGGCATATAGTGTGGCTTGTGTTTTTCGCCATAATTCAGTTTCTGTTTATTTCCTCTGTGATACATGGACATTTTGAGTTGAATTTTGGTAGATACATGTAGCTCTACTTTTAGAACATGCAAGTCAAATTTATATATGGGAGTGATCTAATAAGTTTTGGCAGAGTTATGCCTCTTTGAAAATTTCGTAAATTTTTGTTTTGAAACTTGTGCTAGCAATGCATTCAAATCAAGTCAGAGAGTTAATCATATTCAAATTGTTACGACACATTGCTGGGGGAAAAAATTAGTTTTACAGAATGGGTTGTAAATATTTATTAGATCATCTATCATTTATGAGTTCTTGCCAATAAAATTGTAGTGCAGCAAATGAGATAAAACAAAAAAAAATTGCGTCAAAATTACAAATTTTGTTTCAGGGTGTTTGTAGCGCAATGAAATATCAGGTGTAGCTTACACCTGCCTTTTTTACGTTTGAATTATTTTAAGCTTAATTGTTTCCTGCTCTCTTACATCTGAGGTATTGTCATCGTGACTGCAACATAAAAATAACAACCATTACTGCAGGTGCTATCACACTGTGTTGCTCTAGCACCAGTTATGCCAGGCATTTAGTGAAGTGAGCATAATTATATATTGTTTTATTCTTCCACACATCTTTTCTTGTTTTAAATCTTTATTTTACCACCAGGTTATACTTAATCGTTGATGTGATCATTACTAAACCAACTGGTACCAAATATATGTGTGAACATATCGGTATTACCTGGTCGTTTTTCTAATCCTCCGTTCAAGTTGGTACGACCAGTTAAATAATTTGAAGTTTGAGACTCAAAAGAACCATTGGAGCAGAGTAAATCTACTTAAATTGTCTTTATTCAATTTGTTTTAGAATTCACTTTTTTAAAAGGATTAGATGGCTTAGTATTTTTTTCGTGAAAAAGTTTCAAACTTGGTTTTGCTCCGAGTTGGAAAATGAAATACTTTGAATTTTTTTTAGTACTGCTATACTATCAACTTCTATCCCGTCTTTAAAGTAATTCTCCACAGGCTTTCACAGAAGTATGAAAGAGTCTCTACAGTATATTATCTGATAAAACATGTTGGAAATTTTTTCTCTCCTTTTTTTCAATGCTTTCTAAAAGAAAATGATTGTTGTCAGGTGCCGATCTCCACAAAATCAGAACATTCTCTCTAATTCTAGAGCAGTCACACCAAAAGCATTTACACATGGCCCAATTGATAAATTCATACCAAGGATTTATTCAAACAAGTGAATGAACCTATGGGCATCGTATCTGTACATGTTATGCCACATTTATATCTGGAATTAATGTTTGCAAGATGGAGTGAATGTGAGCAATGCTTAGCACAAGAGAAGAAAAAAAACTAGGGGAATATAACGAGTGTTGAAATTATCTGCGTATGTGCAGAAAAGAGTCTGACATGTTAACTCAGTAACTCTAGCCCATACTAACAGAAATATCAAGTGAAACCATTAATTCATCGATTATTTCCAATGATAACTATCTGAATAAAATCACCTATCCTATTTCAAGTGCAAATATCAAATGGAAGTTGGAAAAAGAATTCATGCATTTTTAAGTTTTTGCAATTGGAGGGAATTGTATGAGGGGGTGGTTTTAGTGATCACGTGCCTAGTCGGAATGTCATTGGTAACCAGAAGTGTCACTAGACACACATTTACAATATCAATGACAGCATATCTAATATAACATGGTTTGTTTAGCACGATTTATATTGTTGGGCTTTCTATTTTTATTTTTCTTTACCTTCTATTACTTTGAATGCATGAATGGTTTGGAATGAGTCGTATTGAAAGCTTTTGCACTGTAGAGAAATACATATATGTTGGAATAATACACTGAACTCCCTTAGGAAATAAGTCGTAGTCAAAGCCATTTATATACACAGTGGGTGTAAGCTGTATTGTTAGTTGGTCGCAGATCAGAAAGCAGGACAAACGTAAAGCACTCTCTCTACTGCCTTCATACTTCTGACAGCATCTTACTGCTATACTGCCCTGTACTTCCTTGCTTCCTGTCGACTGGGATCTATTTATACCGTCACTGCTGCAGTCCATCCATCCGTCACAACTCATATTCTTCTCTCTGATCTTCTGTGTGTTACCTTACCTTTCTCCATGGAACATGTGAGTACCTTGTGTGTTTTCTGCTATGTGATATGGCGATGATATCAGTTGTTCAATTGTTGTGTAGTTTTACCTGAGGATTATTTTTACCAACTATATAGGAGAGTTGATGTATTACCCACATTTCTGGATACTACTATATTGGTTTTACACGATTTAAAATAGCTTAGTTCATGTAAAGTGACACATGTATATTTTCTTATCTTTGTCTCTTTTCTTATACATGTATTTTTTTCCCTCTCCATGCGACATAGAGGAGTGTTTATAAAGAACAAACCATGTGCAAAAAGAGAGGATAGTCATCTATACTGGTGAATTTATTTCCTCAATTTTTTCTTACCGCTGTCATTTACTGTGCCTATGGTGTGCTGTATATCAATATAGGAGTAAGATAGCAGATAGCCTGCACAGAGTCTGCAGTATTTGTTTCAGTACTTTGTCTTATAGACCAGCTCCATCTGGTGACAAGGACTGACAATGTGTCATGTGTTTGCCAAGGTTACAATATCAAAAGAAAATCTGTTGGTAGTCATTGTGCTGTGTATGAAAAAGAAATGTCAAGATTGCAAGATGAATCAGAAATTTGCCGCGACTATTGTGCAATCCTCTGTAAACAGAAATAGTTTGATTTTTTATACGAGTATTTACTTGCACCAACATTAAATTGTGTGTATGTTATGCCGTCTGCGGAAGAGCGCCTAATTCGGAAGAGCGCCTAATTGTTGCCATGAGTTTTTTCATGCTTAAACATAATTTTCCTCTCGAATATTTCATTCTATCAAAACAAATTAGATAGGAAAACTTGTTGGGAAGACTTAGGTCGGCAGCATGCTGTTTGAATTATTGTCGAAATAATTGAATACTTTCTGGGATTGGCAGTCAGTTAATTGTCGGTGGACTAAAGTTAATTCAGTAATATGTGCATGTCAGTCATGGCACAGTCTGTTGTTTGGGACATCAAAATAAACCAGTGTTGTGTTAAGTGTACAAGAATGGGGAAAAAATCAGTTTTGCATATGCAGCTGAACTTAATTTGCATACTAATACAACATATTCCAGTTTAGCAAATGTGGCTTTAACAACTTATTAGCTCTAATTCTACTAAACTTGTACATGATTAAAGAGAAAAATGAATGAAAACAATTGATTAATGTTAGGATTATCAAAATGTACTTAATCTGATTACACCAAAAGGTCATTTGAGTATTTATGGTGGTTTGTGACACGAAGAGGTCACCTCGATTTAGTATTATAACTTCAAGCTTTCATTCATTTACATATCATGTAGGTTCTGGTACATTAGCACTGAATTGCACAAAACCAGTTCTAAACTTTCCTGTGAGTTTCTTTCTTTATTTTTTTGTTTTGTTTTCCTAAAAGATCAGAAGTAGTTGAAGTGAAAAAACCTTTTTTCTATTTCACCTTCAAGAATTTGTCTCCAACAAATGATACAAACTTTTTTTTAAAAATGTTAATTTTATTTGGCATACAATATCTGTACCTGAGATAGAGGAAGTTGCGAACTACTGAAGCAGAATTCCTATCACTGGGTAATACACATGTAGTACTCTGATTGTGGAAAGTTTGTTCAGAATGTGGCTGAGAACTAAAGACACATGTTAATACAGTCAACTCCACATATAACAGGTTGAAGGGAGAAAGATATTTGCCTTGTTACAGCCGATCTACGTTATTTGAAATAACAACAGAATGCATGGAAAGTGCACCTTACCAACCGGTACTTCGTTACATATGATCTCGCTATTTGTGGGGTTGACTATTAGTTCAGGAGTTCTGATACTGCACTGTTCTGTATTCAGATTAAGGATTTATATTTGCACTAGTGATACGTATATATGTAAAAATACTTCTTTCCTGGTAGCCTGTACTCTACAGTGCAGACAGCACTGCTGGCTTCCAGCAGTACACAAATGATTAAGAAATACATGGTAATTCAGTAGTCATTTGGGAGTTAATATCAGCCATTGACTGTAGAATATTGCAGTAAGTTGATAGTGGCATTAATATTGTGATCGCCATTGATGGCAATTAGAATCTCCTGCATTTTAAATGCCAGCTCTAATATCCTGGTGTCATACTCAGGAACTGAGCTAGAGTCTATCAACTATGACTTTTTGTCTGATATAATTATGCAAATTTACCTTCACATGATTCATGCAGAAACAATTGGTCAATCAAAAAAATTCCAATGCACAAGTTACGATGTTTTCGACATCCTATTCTCATCGTAATTGTATATTCGTAGTGCGAGAGCCTCTTGTTGATTGGCTACAGGTAAAAAAAAAAACTGAAATCAAAACAGTATCAGACTTCAAGGTCCTCCTCATGTGATGTCTGTTATCTTAATAAGTAAAAAGCTTCACAAATTATCCTTACATTCATTCATTAAAACTGAGTAAATGTCATGTCAGAGGAACAAGATTTTATGTCTAGTCAATCATTTGTGACACAGGGGATTCCGGCCTCCTTGTATTACAAACGCATGATGTCTGCCAGTTGTTATACATATCATCTGTTATACATGTAAGTCAGATGCTTCCATCAACACTGTTTATGTGTAGACTAGCATTTGGCTCTCATAGATAAGATTTATCAGTGCAAAGAGACTCTGAATCAACAGTGTTTTCTGCAAATTTGTGATTGGCATCATATTGATTCTGGGACAGAGAGTCAACATTATATTCACTATTTTTTCATACTTCATTTGGCTTCAGTCTTCTGTACAGAAAGGTAGAGAAGAGTGTTAGAGTCTAATTCTCTGGTGCTGTGTTCTTATTATTTGTTGGATACCAACTGTGAATAGCTTTCGGCAAACTGATGTACTACACAATTTTTTTTTTTACATGTATTTTCCGATATCGATGTTAAGTGTTTTCACTTCTTAGATTGAATCTGTAGCTAGAAGATGATATGCTGAATATGATTAACGGTGATATAACACAGGTTTTACATTCATTTCAGAGACCGTCTGACGACCTCATGTCGCACTCCCCCATGGTGACCAATGGGACCAGTCCCCAACATGTGACAAATTCAGAAAATGATGCTAAAAAGGTAAGTTGATTTTCACCTGTATTTTCATACGTTTGTCATGAGAAGTGAGATAACAGAATGACACAGAACATCAGAACATGTGTATCTCGACAGGGCGAGGGAAAGAATGTTAAATATTCCGTATCTATTATACTCTGTAACAAAAGGGCAGACTTGTACATATGTCGTTTTATACTTACATTGATTTAATTTTTTTTACATATAGCTCGTAGCATTTTTATTTTATTTTTCATTTTTGTGTATGAAAATTGTTAGATCTGCAGACTTGATATCGTAACTGATCAGTCTTTGCATCCTCGTTTCCTGTTAGTATCTACCGCTGAAGTTGTAACGAGAAGCTAAGTACTCGCTAGTCGGCGTGTAACAGATGCGATACTCACATGTTGATGAATAATAATGTACCGTA
>JACSZP010041151.1:0-13932 GCA_016161895.1 Pinna nobilis | reverse complement strand
ACACTGTTCGCTGGACATATATGCCTAGAGAATTATCACTCACTCCTGTTAAGCGTCAAGAGGATATTTTACATTTTTCATTAATTTATTGTATATATATATTTATATTTGATAATGATTGTTTTATTAAGAGACTGATCACCTTCAATGTACATTGTACATTATATTTTATAATTTATATTGTAATACAGCTATGAGTATTGACATGAATTCTCTATATATATACACAAAGACACTTTCAGTATACATGTACATGTAAAGTTGCCGGAGCTTCTTGCATTTTAGAACTGGATCTTAAAATTGCAGTTGTTCATTGATGGATTTAAAAGCAATTGAGAAATATTGACGAAATCAACACCAGTGTTTTGACTCTTCTTCCTAGGCAACCCATTATACAAGATCTGACATGTGGGTTGTTCTTCAGATGTCAAACATGACAAAATAGTAATACAACAACATGAAACAAATATGATATTAATTTAAAGTAGTGCATCTCATTTATATTTAAAATCAATTACCCATCTAGCATGGTATTGGTAACTTTATATCAATAGGCAGATTATCCAGTATTGAACTTGACAAAAGGGGTGGACGTAGGCATGTTACAGCCTGTCTGTCACCTGAATTGAGATACGTGCCAGTAAGTTATGAGAACAGATAAATAATGTGTGAACCTTGTCACAAATAAAATAATCAGCTGTTACAATGATTAACTAATGGCATAAAGGTCTACTCACTGGAATAAAAATGATAAGTACACTGGCTTACAACAAATCTACAGTAATGATAAAAATTACAAATATGTGACAAGCTCTTACATGCAATATAAGGTCAAAATTCACCCAAGTCGATATGCTGGACACAAATGTTAGATGCATCCTTGCTTTTCTATCCCAAGGCCCTGTGGGTTCCCTTGGATCAACGCTCGCCATCATTTGCAGCTTGAGTCTGCTTAATTTTCTTCCTGGCTGTATGTACTGTGGTCGATCTCGGTAAGCGAACTATCTGAGGACGAGCTAGATCGAAAGGGGGTTTTATTCTCTTTTTGACGGTAAGGACCAATCGTCGACACACTTACTCGACTTGTTACAACATGTTTCAGTTTTACCGGGTACTGTTCATTGCGAAACTACATACCATGAAAAGTTGAATATCAATTCAGTTAGGCTGGTGTATCATTTATTTAAGACAAGAACAGAATATCTCCCATAAACCTTATACACGATGAGCAGACAACGCAACACTGAGCTTTGAACAACGCACTGTGTCATGTCGGGTCACGTACTCCTCGCCATTTTGAAAATGCCGGTCACTGATTACAACTTCTTGGGATAGTAAACCATCTCATAAACAGTAACATATAAATATTGAATAAATAACGAAAGAAAATAACATTTACCTCTGTCGAATTTCTTTCCGTCTGGATCAATATCTTTCACGTCGAATATATCCTCGAACAGAACACCCGCCATCTTTGCAATAAGTCAATACACAAATCCGGAATGGCAGGACTTATCAATTTGTTTTTTCCAGAAAATGCGTCCTCTTTTGCTTGACCGCTGTATTTATTATTTTTAAGTATCAAATAAAAGGCTATTGCCCACACTCCATTGTTTAATTTACCATCAATTTCTAATATAAAATTTATTACAAGATAATTCGATTAGACAGGAAGTTATATCATTGATACAACAATTTTTGTTTCGGAGCAGAAGAGTGCTATAAGGGGCAGTTAAATAGTCCCAACCGGTCTAAACTTGCAATACACACATTTCGACTGCAGATCTAGGCTATACATGATAAAAGTAAAAATAGAATTTCAAGAAAATGCGTTTTGAAGGCGTCTATGAAATATTCAGTTTATCGATTCAGTCACTCCCCGAACAGTTTACTTTATTTTGCAGTAAAAGCATTTTTAGGTCATGTAAATTTTCTCTTTTAAATACTGTGACCTAAGATGAGATTACAAAAGCCAAAATGACTATTGCGCGGATCTAGAGTAGGGATCGAGGGTGTCTGGACCTCCATCCCCTGAAACTGATTTGCAAAGAAATATACCAATGTAGGTCAACTATGATAAGATTCTCATTTCAACAGGGTTAGATTTTTCCTTTTTACAAGTTGGACACATGAACCCCTGGGAAAAAATCCTGGATCCGTGCATGTGACCGTAGAGTTCCCTGGCATAATTCGGTTGCATAATACTTCAAGTGGACTTTTTATGAGGGAACTTCTCTTCCTCTTTTTTATTTTATTTATTAATTTTTATTTATTTATTTTTTTTTTTGTTATCTAATTTTGATAATGGAGGGCCTATAATAAATACGAAAAAAGCATTTGAAATAGTTTCAATGACAGAGCTGAAAAAGTTTACAAGCAGATATATAAATATAAGGACTTATAAACAAGATTGTTTATAAATACGTCATTGATTTATATTATTTTGAAATTTCGAGAACATACTGCTTCATCGTCACGAAAGGGGGGGGGGGGGGNNGGGGGGGGGGGGGGGGGGGGGCTGAACCCTCCCTCGGTTCCTATGGATATAGACTACAATTTTCAATGTGTACGAGAGAGAGATAAAACTCAAGTAACATCTGCAACAAAGGAGGTTGAAATACGACAAGTAGGCTACATGTTATATATATAAATATAGCCAACTATCATTTGTATACATGTAGGCCTACATTGCGTCAAAATGATTGGGAAAAATGCATCTCACGGACATTTTTGCAGGCTAGAATATGAAGCATATTTTGGCGTCAACATCTTGATCAACAGGTATATCAAAATGTTCTTTTTTTTTTTAAAAAAAAGTTTGGCTTTCGCTTTAAGATCTACCCCCTCTCTCAATAATCTGAAAATATTTGGTTTTGTTGTTGTTGTTTTTTTTATTATTATTTCATTTTTTTACAAAGTTGTTAAAGTTATTTGTTGTGCCGGGTTCCTTCCTACCTTCCGCACCCTCAGATCCGCCCGAGAGTACGTAAAGTATACTTCTTGAAATTGCGAACATGTTCTATCAAGATAAATTGATAACAATCTTTTCGTTTAAGAAATCTGCACGCCCGTATGAATTGTTTCTGTATGATTATGTATTCCTTACTCAAGTCTATTGTTGACGACGTTAAACAAAGGCCGCTTCGATTCTGTTTGAAGCTTTTGTTGACGTGCGCTATGCTTGAAGATTTATCTACAGGTATTTTTTATCTGCAAATGCAGACAGTTTTTATTTAAAAAGGTTAAGCACATCTGGGGTATTAATAGATTTAACGGTTAGAACGAATCAAATAAAATAAAGAGATACAAATTTCAAGTGATATCGCTGCATTTAAACTATTAAAAGATTTTTTTTTCAAATTAAATGTTTTAGCCGTGTACTTTGTTCAACCATTTTGCCGACGAGGGGCGCGCGCGCGAGGAGGCGAACCTATGTTCGGACAGGTTTAGCCAATTCTTTTGTTTTAAGAGTAGTTGTCACGTGTTTAAACGTGAAGAGATTCGCACATAGATTCACTGTAATTTTCCAGCGAAGTATTTGTGACCCCTAAATTCGGATAAACCGGCTTAGCCTTTACATGATATAAGTCACCCACTTGTTCATGTGTAACAGTACACACAGAATCATGCGCGGGTCCAAGATTTTTCCAAGGGGGTCCAACTTATGGTAAGGAAAAACCCAACCCTGTTAAAATGAGAACCTAAGGATAATTGACCAATATTAGTATATACATATACATGTATTTTGCAAATGCCAGGAGGGTACAGACCCCCCTTGACCCCCCCTCCCTAGATCCGCGCATGAAAATACATTCGGGTTGAAAAGCGATGTTGCTCCAAGTTGTTGATCCCCCTTTTCGGAATAAAGCATTGCTCTGATACTACTATTGGAATGAACATTCAGAGCAGGGGCTCGTTGGTTCATAAGATTTTTTTTAATGATTGGTAAGCTTAATCTATATAAGTAAATCAGTTGATTCAAAATTCATTTTCTAGGACCGCCGTGGCCTTGTGGTTGGCGTGTTCGTCTTCTGACAGGGATGTCATGAGTTCGAATCCGAGTCGCACTGCGGCTGACTGTCCCTGTCCCTGTCCCTCGGATAAGACAGTAAAACCAAGGTCCCGTGCCACAGCAGGTGTCGGTACGCCGAGTAAAGGCGTAGTCCTTCCCCAGTACCCACTGAATGTCTCCATGCACATGTAGGTGAAAGATTCTTGAGTGGGACGTTAAACAACAATACAACAACAACTCATTTTAAACAACTGTATACCGATTACGGATAATCGATACAGAAGTCATACAGGGATTTTTTTTTTATTTTTTGCCGAGGAAAGAGGGGTGGGGGGGAGGTTATTCGAGATTAGTAGTAAAAGTGTCCTAATGGCTTAAGCTATGTACAGACGGAATGCGCGTTATAAATATAACGATACAACAACTTACGCACATGGACACCCCAAGGAGAAGAGGGGGTGGGGGCAGAGGGCCACCTTAACTTTCTTGATAATGTTCAACCAAAAATATCTCTGGTCTCAGTCCCTTAACCTTTAAATTACATTACTACATACTTGTAAATGATACGCATTGGTTGGAATTTCATTTGAAATTGTTCGCAGAATCATTTGACACAGTCATAAAATCAAAATGATCAAGAGAAAAAAATATTTCCAAATGAAAAAAAGGGTTTACTCCCTCCCTCTGTCCCCATGCAGTTTGATATGCTTCCTATGCTAAAGGGTCATACAATGTATCCTTCACCTCTGCTTCGAACGGGCTTAATGTATCACTAATTGCAGTTACTTAGTAACTACATTTGTTGTTGTTGTTGTTGTATTGTTGTTTAACGTCCCACTCAATAATATTTCACTCATATGGGAGGGTTCTTTAACGTGCCAACACCTACTGTGACACGGGACATCGATTTTTACTGTCTCATCCGAAAGACAGGGACGGCCAACCGCGAAGTGGCGCTACGCGGATTCGAACCCCAGACCCTCCGATTCGAAGTCGAACACGATAACCACTCGGCCACGGAGGCCCCAGTAACTACATTTAAAATGGGGACCGACGATCAAGAAATAAAAAGGGAGTTGCGACACTAACAAATCAGACCCAAAAAAGAAAAATTTGTTTTCACATGTTTTTGTGATAAGAATAGTTTCCAAGCTGATTCCGTACTCTTTATGGAGTCTTATGCATCATTTCCAAAACAGACGTAATTTTGGGTGAATATCACGATGGAATTACGGAAGGGGGAGGGGTTGAGGTCGACAGACACGTTCGTAAAACTTAACGTTAGAATTCTGTGTTATTCTCGGTTATTAATGCAATTTTTAATAAGTAGAAAAGATACATGGACACAGCATGCATAAATATACCATGCAAGATGCTATAATCACAATTCTTAATATGCCCGCAGAAACAAAGTTTCGGGGGCATATTTTTGGTCTGTTCCGCTGTCTGTTTTTCTGTTTTTCCGTAAAATTTTTAACATTGGTCATAAACTTCTGTATGGTAAGTGATAGGGCTTTCATATTTTACATGTGTATTCCTTTTGACAATACCTTTCTGTTGGTACAATGATTTTCGACCTCTTGACCTTGACCTTGGGCTTTGACCTATTTTTGAAAAAAAACCCATTAACATTGGCCATAACTTCTGGATGGTAAGTGATAGGGTTTTCATTTTTCACATGTGCATTTCTTGTGACAATACCTTTCTGCTGGTACTAAGGTAATTTTCTCCCCGCGACGTTGACCTTTGACAAACTATTGAAAAACCTTTAACACTGGTCATAACTTCTGATTGGTAAGTGATAGGATTTTCCTTTTTCACATGTGCATTTCTTGTGACAAGACCTTTCTGTTGGTACTAGGGTAAATTTCTCCCCGCGACCTTGACCTTTGACCTACTTTTGAAAACCTTTGATATTGGTCATAACTACTGATTGGTAAATGATAGGGCTAGTTTCATATTTCACGTGTGTATTCCTTGTGACAAGACCTTTCTGTTTGTACCATAAGTTTTTACCTCGTGACCATGACCTTGTGATTTTGACCTAGGCTACATGTGACTAATGTCGCGTAACTCTTAATAGCTGTTATTTTTGCACATCGGTGTTTCAAAAACACATATTTTTTTATTGTTGTTTTGTGTCTCTATCAACATTGTTTTGTTATACTGTGACGGTATCAAGCTGATGCTGTCGACAGAAATTTCGGGATCAAAACAACGTAATTGATTAACAGCTAGAATATTTTTTGTCGCATTGCATGCGTTTCAAATCCAACCGATATTATTGACGTCTTTTGGTAAAAGGGAGATAATCCCGAGTCATCCTAGGTTTAAGAATAAATTTAGTGAAACTTATATTCCACGTTATGCATCGAATTCTGTACAACTAGTCTTATTTAAATACCCACTTGTGCATGCCCCATGTATGTTTTTCACCACCAAAGTATTTGGACTTATGCAGTTGATAGTTTCAAGCACTACGGACCACCTCTGTTTCACTTCCAGGTTCAATCAAACTTTTTTTTTTCAATTCTAACTATATAGAAGAATAAAACTATCATATCTCCAGTATGCGCAGATCCAGGATTTTTTTCCAGGGGGGGGGGGGTCCAACTTCTGGTAAGGAAAACCCCAACCCTGTTAAAATGAGAATTTAAGTATAAATGACCAATGGTGGTATATATATTGCCAATTCCACGGGGCAAGGGTCCAGATTGATGTGCACATTGAAAACAACTTTTCCCTAAGTTTCTTTCAATTTTTCTTTATCTCATTTGTGATTCAATTTTCAACTTTGGGAAGTCATGGAATTGAGCCTTGGCACAGATGATTGAATTTTCCCATCCATTCATATATAACAGAGTTACATATTGGCACTTGTCACAGTAGGAAACACTAATGTCACATGTCACAGTAGATTTAAATGAGATCAATTGTCGAAGTAGATGTCACTGAGATCCCTTATCACAGATCTAGAGTTCACACTTTGATCCCTTGGTTCACACTTTGATCCCTTGTCAAAGCAGACTGGAGTCATCTCTGCAGAAATGCCTAGCTTTTCCTGTCCTTCATACCAGATTGTACAAACTGACCTGGCACATTCAAGAATCTTCAATGCTCTATGGCCCAAAATTCCAATGAGAGGCCAAATTTTCTTCCCTTATTAAGCATTTGGCAACATCTCCATATAAGTAAAGTATTCTTGAGTTGGATGTTAATCAACAATAAATCAACAAAGACTAGAGGAAGATTATAAGGTTTTAATAATCAAAGTTTGTTTTCATCTTAATAATTACAAAATAAATATGTTGCAGTATTTTGTATAGATTAAATTCTGAACTAAGAAACAATGAATGGCTATGTTAGCATAAACTAGAGCCTAAGGACTAGAGAGATGTAAATAAAGAGAAGAGCAAACAAAAAAAATTTATAAAAACTTTGCTTGTTATACAAGATGAAATAGATTAAAAGAAACCATAAGTAAAATATGTTGCATAGTGTCTGAAGAAATGAGATATCTGAAAAAGACATCTAATATTCAGAGAACATTTAATCAACACCCAGCATCCACAGTGATATCCAACATCTGTAACAGTTAAGTACAGGGATATATGTGATAGATATCTAATGAATAAGTTGCATTAGCATTGATTTTCTTTTGAGTTATTTCCCTTTGTCAGCCATGTTTGGGCTCAGATTGGAGTTGTTTGTTCATTGTTATGCCAAATTAGAAGGATTTGTATGACAAAGTAAGTCTTATTTTCGACCCAATGCAAGTAAGTATGTAAGGGAGGGGGTTTAATGAATTGTGTCAGCATAGTAAATATTCAAGGGATAACCCTAGTAAGCAGAAACAGGATCAATAATTTGGTTGGTTCATACATAAAACGTTCTTCATGGACCCCAAGATGTCAGACAAAGGGAAATAACTCCAAGAAAATCAATGTTATTTAAACCTTGTGAAATATACAGTCAACTTTTAAAGTTATATCTAACTACCATGCTTGTCAGTCTCCCCTATAAATAGGGAGACTTCCAATATTCTATGTAAAATTTTAATAAAATTTGATAAGTTCTTAAGAAAAAATACATATCTCCCCAATAAAAGACTGAAATTTTCCTAATGGCTCTTGGTAAATTTAGAATCTCTCCCACAGAAAACTTTCAAGGTTGGCAAGTCTGAACTACAAGAACTGGAAATACCATGAATATCTGAGATAAATATCCAGTGCGTTTTAAATGAAAAGTACAACCTAACAGTTCTATGGAAACCTATGGAAATCTACAATGAATATCAAATGCTCTGACATGACCACCCCCTAGCATGTACACTCATGTCCCGATCATTACAACATCTTAAAAGTATAGAGATATCAGGGTCCAAAATTACCAAAATAATCTCAAGCTCAAACTAACTACTTGGCTAAGCTGTTTTTCCTCAATTTTGAACTAAGTACAAGTAAAATAAATTTTAAATGCATTTCAGCACATGTATTTACATCACAATGTTCAATTATCAGTAATTTGTGGTTTGTCATGCTATTTAAAACATCAAATAAAAAAAAAGTTGAGCACATACTTAAATCTTGAGTATCAAATTCAACATCTTTTTAAATAATTCTGGCCATTGATCAATTAGATACACAAACAGTTACTGAAATTTGAATAGTATGATGACACTACACATGCTGAAATACATTCAACACTTAATTTACTTGTATTTGGTTCAACATTGTGGAAAAGCAGTTGAGTTCAGTACTGAGTTTGAGTTTGAGTTTTCTGGGTGACTTAGGGCCCAGATATTGATATCTAATATCAAGCAATATATACAACAGATATACACAATGACACCCAGTTGATTCATTGTAAAGAGTCTCTTAAATACCAATTCTACAATTGCCACAAACACAGAACAAGAAAATGAAATAAAAATTCATAGAATTCAATAAAACTACAGAATATAAAGGATCTAAATAACTTATCACAGATAAATGATTCAATTTGGAATTGAAATTGATACACAGATTTATAATTAAAGAGATCAAACACTAGACCAAAAATTAATGTGGCTAATACCAGGTACATGTATATATATATAATAGCCATATTCAATTTATGCATTGCAGCTGTCATTTCCAGTTATCGAAGACAGAGCCAGCTATTTATCAATGTTTATTTAATCATTCAACCTAAAGGATTTTAGTGTAGTATATTGCCACTTTTCACAGTCATTATTACACCATACAACCATTGCAAAATCAAACATAGACGACATGGATATTTTATCTTCTGTTTTACACACATCCCCGTTTTCGATTTGTTTGCTATTACCATACAGAAGTATGTCTCTTTGTTTATCCAGGGACTTGATTTTCAATTTGCATTAGGCCTGATTACGTAATATCACTTTTCACTTTAAACATCAGAATTTACTATAGATAAACAGTAATTTCTCCCGGGATTTCTTTTTCCTTCATAATTCATGTTAGTCTAACTCATTATAGACCAACTCCATTAATTTCCACATATCTGAATGCTGATTATCAAACATCTTTAAGGTCCCCCCCAAATCTTGGAACCTGTAAGAGTTGACTTCAATGAAATAAAATTCTGTTTTTGATTTACTCCCTTTCTATGCCATGTCACATGATTGACATGAAGACCCAATGAAACCTGATTGGAGGTCAAATTGATAGAATCTGTTTAGAACTTCTCATCTCTTGTGTTCTTCCAAGGCTCATTTAGTGCCATGGTAACACCATACTTTTTTTAATTAAGCACCATACTATCTGCATTATCCTACTCTATGTTGTCTCCTTCCGTGCTTTTTCATTTATGCATCTAGCAACGATTGACCAAGTTAGAATCATTCAAAAGTTAATTCAAAAGCAAATATAACTTGAAATGCATGTTACTTTGCTTTTGGATGAGGCAGTGAAAACCGAGGTCCTGTGTCACAGTAGGTGTCGACACATTAAAGAACCCTCCCTGACCTACGGCCATGAGTGCCCAGCATACATATACGCAAAATCATCACCCATAATTGGCACACTATGATGTCTGCATGTAAGTGAAAGATTCTTTAGTGGGATGTTAAGCAACAATACAAACATAACTCATGAAACTTGAACCCTCTCCTTTGTGGGGTTTAATGAGAGCTTCATGTGTCACAGCATAGTAAATGAGCACACCAGAGATCAAATTTTATAATTTGTAGAGTTGTACTGTTTGAATGGATTATCCATTACTTAAATTACCCTAGCATCTCCCACCACAAAATTTGTGTGATTAACATTCTAATGTAATTGATATAAAGGTACCAATAATTTATTTGACATTTTTCATTCCTGTAATTTTCATTTTTATTCAGATTCAGTGAAATTGATAATTTTTCCTTGCACTGACTAGCACTTTATCTACATGCAGAGTACATGTATATCTGTAACATGATTTGCAAACAAAGGTTAATATTTATAAGCATATGTACAATGTTCAAAGTAATTAATTTAAACAATATAATTCATGTAACATTTCTGAACAGCTATTGGTCAAACACTTATCACATGACATGATATAATTTATAATCAGACACACAAATCAACATTATTATCCATGGGATATTGCAGTATTGTTGATCTACCAAAATAGATTTTACAAAACATTGGCAAAGGGAAATAACTCATTCAAAAATGCGAAGGTGAAACATGTATGTTTAACACAAAATCTTGAAGCAAAGTGAAGAAGAATATTAAAAAAAGATATCTGAATAATGTATTATAATGGGAAAGACAGGGCCCTTATTTTAGAGTAATATTAAGGGTTGTCTCCCCTTGAGAGTATGATCTCCCTTGACAACCAGCATAAGAAGATAATGCTCCCTTTAGGAGTCATTCTTCAGTATTACCTTCCAAAAAAGGGCACTATTTATATAATTGTTCACAACTTTTATTGCCTTGCCTATGAACATAGCAACATTCATGAAAAATTCTGATGTTTACCAAGTCTTGTTCAAATTGCTGTCCTGATCGTGTTTTAAAAACTTAGTTAATACAGTACCTTACAAAATAACAAATGTATTAATCTTTTACCAGGGTTTCAATTGATGCGTCAAGTTTGGAAGGGAACCATTTTTCCAGTATATATAGCCTGACTTTGGTATTTTGAGCAATGATAGGTAAAACTTAAATGCAAAAAGAAAAAAATTATAGATCACACTCTATCTTTATTTTTTGTGATTTTGTACATATATATGTGTGTAAATTTTACGTTATCCCGATATAAGCATATCTGCACTACCTTTTTCAGCCTTTTTCAAGCACAGAACTACAATTGTTCCTATATGGTGATCTATTATATCATATTTCTTTGAAGTAAATCATTCACACACAGTAGGTGTCGGTATGTTAAAAAACACCCTCCCTGCCCAAAACTTGAAGTCGTCACCAGTATTAGGTGGAATCTCCATATGCATGAAAGATTTTTGAGTGAGACGGCAACACATCAGTGACAACTTAAATATGATGAAATAAACTAATTTTGATGAATGAAATAAATTAAGATCATGTGTAATTTCAATTTGTTTTTTTACATTCAAAGTACATGTAATGAAAATAAAATGTTATGGAGAACATGGAATGTTAGTACTTTGGTACTTTTCAAAAGACCTGAGACTAAGACTGATCAGGTAAAACATTGGAGCCAGTCTTGTACGGTCATTATCGAGAGAGATCACCTGTCTTTTGAATCCACTCCCAGTAAAGACCCTGGACCCTGAACATTTCTTTGAATAATTTCATCATGAAACCTTTCTTGAGAGACCTACACCTATCTTGAAAGATGACATCTCCATAGCTGGAGGGGGGTGGGTGGGGGGGGGGTGTCTCTGATGATAGGTCAACTGTACTCATATGCAATATGGAATGTAAAGTATTCAATAGCTGGCTCAAGTTGTCTTCATCAACTCTGATGACAACGGCCAAACACATATTGATAATGACATAAGGTGTCTGTCTGATACAGGATCCCTTCAAACATACATCTTATGTAAGGGAATAAGGTAAAACCTGACAGGTATATATGTATATAGTTCATCAATACAGGTCGCAGACACACAGGTTCATACATAACGATAGTCAATAACATAAAAAATCCAAGAAATCAAAGTACAACATTTGTGAAAAGATACAAACAAGGTCATAACGGTTCATATAACCATAGTGTAACTATATAAATATAATCCAATTTCCTCCAAAGGGAAGTATCCTTGTAAAAATATTTATATAACAAAACACTCTGTATCCACAAATTTTCGGTCCCTTGGCCTTTATAAACATTTGTGAAAAAAAGAGTGTTTTATTATATTTTTACATAGTATAACAGATATGTTTGTTGTGTAGGAATGTTTCTTCAGTGTTTGTTGAAAGAAAATTTTCACGTAAAAAAAATAAATTACCAGAACTCAAGCCAAGTATGTTATTTTGTAGACATGTACCAACCACACAAACTATAAAGACTCAAAATCAAGATAAGTATACCAGTACTTGTGAAGTGAGTGAGAAAGGTCAAGGTCATAAGTTCAACTGATAGGTCAAGGTTATGAGACCAGCTGAACATTCTCAACTGTCAGATAAAGAAGAAGATCCTCAAGAATACAAATTCTTGGACATTGTGTCACTTAAAATTTTTCTACTTTATTGTGTTTTTGTGATGTTTGAATCTCAGGAGAAGAATGTAGAAAAAGTCACTAGGTCAGAATGTTAAATTATGCTGATATTAGTTTATTTGATTGTCTTATCTAATCTGATATGGAACTCAAAGGATAGTGCATAAATAATTGAATGAACACAAATTCTATTGAGGAATAAAATCAGACATTATTTGCCTTATTTGCCTTAAACACTAGGTTTTTAAACCCTTTCAACCCAAAGTATCATAATGGTATGCTCTTTTCTACTGTCTTAACCCAGTCCATTTCAGTCTTTGGTGTTGAAAGGGTTAATTATAAGATCGTAGGACGGAAATTTTGTGATAGTTTATGACAAAAATTGATCAAGTGAAAAATGGAAAAGTAACATAGTACAGTGGAAACTGTCTAAATCGGACACTGTCCAAACCGGAATCCTGTCCAGATCAGACAAACCTGGTGGAACGTAATGTTCCCCATTATTTTCAGCTACTAAAAACTCCCTTCAAACCGGACACTGTTCATTCCAGACACCGGACATGATTTTTGACCATAATATAGCATTTGTATGCTAATTTTGCTTGAGAAAAACAGACACTTGATAAACTATTTTTCACACCTATCTTATAATTTCACTTTTCTCAGGAATGTCTTAAGTAAATTAAACTTTAAGTTATGAACGAAATCAGAAAGAAATATTATTACCATAAATTCAAAAAATGAACTTAAGTTCATTGGAACAATCAATAAAACATTGTTAGAAAGAGAAGTTACTCTTCCAAACCTAAAATTTCGATATTTCTGAAAAGCGGACACCTGTCCAAACCGGACAAAACGTCTGTCCCGGAGACTGTCTGGTATAGACAGTTTCCACTGTACAATTCTAAAAGATAAACATAGAAAAATCAAGAATCACTGAGCATATCTGAAAAGGTTTGTCTCTGGTAACCAGAGTGTTTAATTGCACCAATATTAAAGCCTTAAGTCTTAGCGTACTTGAGTAGATAATATGAGTGATGGGCCATATCTAAAATAACATTGAAGCTTTACCCATATAGATGCATCATAGAGTATAGGGTGGTCACTGTAACTACTCTAGTTGGCTAACAAGAGATCCTAGAAGGATCTTGACGCCCACCATCAATAGATCTTTAATAGACCTATGACTGACTGTTCTTACCCTTCTTACTCTTAGTTCTCAATATGCCTTCAATAACTGGACCTTCTATTTCAAGAC
>JACSZP010041134.1:2920-14056 GCA_016161895.1 Pinna nobilis | reverse complement strand
TTGTAAAAGATTCCCCTCTGTCCATTGGTCATCTGTGTCGAGTTTACCAGACTTCAATGGTCTTTACATAATAACATTTTCTTGAGAAGGACCTTTAATAGCAGTGACAAAAATACTTGAGTTGGGCGTAGGAAGAACGAGAAAGAACTATAACAAGACGAATACAGAAAATACAATAACTTTATTGAATAAACAAGATTCGTAAAATAAATATATTGTGTTGCATATCTACATTGAGAAAAAAAATGAAGAGAAATTATGCACTGAAACCACACTTCAAATTCATTTGTACATATTTAATACTGATTGTGGTAAAGCTGCGTGCAACGCATGACAGCATGCACTTTTCGTTGCGGTTACAAGATTACCGGTAGAAATTGTTGCCTACGTTTGAATTTTGGTGGTTGTTAGAATGTTAAAAAATACTAGTGGCGTATAAAGCAGATTTGTTATGTTAAGACTCTGTTATCTCCGTATCAGTTTATTACTCTCTGGAAAACCACTACCCTTTACAACTCCCCTAAAATACACAAGTCTACAAATATGGTAAAATACATAGCACAATCACTTCCTTGTTTCATTGTTCACTACAGAGAACAAACGGCAATGCATTTATAATTGAACACAAAATCTACCAGTAGAACAATCGATAGCAAAACACACTCTATGAAGAAAAAAAGTTGTGAAGAAATTCAGCAGTGAGCATGTGAAACCCTTGAGTATTCTACGCAAACCATATTTACATGTTCTATATACAAATTTGATGGACTAGATCATGGGTAAAAATAAATAGATTAATTTAAAACTAAGATTTCGTTGGATCAGATTTAACGTCATTGACAAGTCTTGTATCACTTGCTTTTACTTGAACGAATATGAAAATTATTTTTCACGATGAGTGCCAATATCAACTTAGCAAATGTTTAAATTGTTCTACTCATCTTACTCATTTGAAAACTATTCTTTCAAAAGATAATTTCACATTCTTTATTTAAGTTTATGATCTCAGATATTGATTTTTTTTCTCACTTCACCATTAATTTTCGTATTGACTTATTTTCTCATTTGATATTTTCAAAAGTTCTAACACCTTTTTCTTCAATGGGAAGTACGCCAGTGATATTTTAAAGTGACAGTTTCTATCTATAATATCTAGCGAGAGAAGAGGAACAAATATCATTTAGTTCTTAATGCATCAATCGCCTTTTAACATCACTTTCTCAAGTTATCAAACGAATTTTGAAAGATAAAAGTCAATACGAAAATCATAATATACTCCATTAATGTTCAGTATAGGAGTCATGTTCAAAATATTTCAGATAATGTCGTCTGATAGATATATACTCTTCATTTCGTATGTATAACCAGAAGATTGAGAATCTTTGCTTCGCTCAATTGTATTACCGTAGTCTTTACAAGTAATGTAATGAACAATAGTGAAAGAATATCTGTTTAACAGAAAACGGCAGATTTTTTTACTCGATAAACCAACAAATCAACATACATACGATGGAAAAGGATTCAAGATAAAGACACTTATTCGTGATTTTTTTCTGATTAAAAATAAATAGCACAAGTTTCATTTCAAAACGATGTTTGACATCATGCGTTTTCTGTTTTTTTTAGTCTTATATGTTTCAAAAATTAGAGAAATATTCATATCTAGTGTCCTTTTATAAACCTAATATTCTAAGGATTTTCCTCCATATTGAAATCCATTTCTTGGCTTCCTATTGGCTAGGTTCATTTGTCTCTTACTCATGCGTTCAGAAACCCAGTCTGGATGGATAATAAAGTGGCCACGGCACAGAGGCTGTGTAGTCTGTAGTAAATAGAAAAAGAGGATAAAAAGAAAACTAATAAGTAAAATAAAATGATGATTACAATACTAATTAATGTGTCGTTGTATTGTTCTTTAAATGTTCTTGTGCTGGGAAATGGGAACACTGAGCAACGACCATTGAACACATACGGTGAGACAGTGACCTAATTTTTACAAACTCATCAGAGGTGAGGAAAAAGTCAGCCGCCATTACTGGCGTTGACCCCACAGTCACACATAATACTGATAATGATATAATCATTGATAATGATTATAAATCTTGTATCGGTAATCTTGATTATTGAATCTTGCTTTCTTCATCGTGCTAAATTTTATTTCTCCCAAACAAACATGTCCAAAACGTTCATAAAATAAGAATTAGGAAATATAATTTTCAAATTAATGTCAAATTAATGAATTGTTGGGCCAAACTTACCATAAACATACTGTGTTCATGTATGTAGTCCTGTGATCTCGGGTATCTTATCATGCGTCGTTGCATTGGTCGCATATCTGTATAACTTCTCTCTAGGCGTGGTAATTGGGGGACAGATTCGCTCCTGAAATAACAAATCAAACTTTCAATAACTTCCAACGCCTTTTGTAGATATTTCTCCTTTTGATTATCATGTTTATTTTTCGAAAAGATAAATTTCTTTCTTACAAATATGAAGTCTGTATAATAATGCGAAGACAGGGACCGTCTTCTATAGTTATGAATAGATATAACAGGAGATAAGCTATGTCATTTTAGGCTTGTTATCGAAATCTTTTTTGTTTGATTTAGAAAGAAACCTTGTCGCTTCTGTAATATTGTCAACAAACTCTCGAACAACATTAAGCTGAGTAAGTGTAAGATCGTAATCGATATGAAACCGGTATTAAACCGATAATTTTTACTTCAATCACACTTGCAAGGAACAGTTTAAGTATTCTGTGACGTCATATACTCTCGTAGAATAATACATGGTACACTGAAATGTCAAAACTTACATGTGAAATCTCTTGTCCATCTGCCGGATTCTTTCCTCTTCAGTTATATTATCTTTCTCATTATAAGGCATCCACAGATGTGCGTAGTGTCCACGGGGATCAAGAACAGGCCTATAAGTTGAGTTACGCCTAGAGCCAAAGGTAAAGGTAGCCTGGCGCTGTGGTCTGAGGGCCTCTGGTGGCAGGGGCGGGGCTAATGAACCGTTCATTGCCATGACTTTCAAAACTGCGTCTTTTTCTGAAATTAGATAGGAAATTATTACATCATACAAGAAAAGGTTCAGAAACACATCAATACTAGAAACGAGATGTTGCACCAACCATTTGAAAGACGGAACCTTAATTCATTATCGGAGACACTAATAGAAAGGCATGCAATTGGATATACTTTTTTGTCTATGGATAGCAAATGCACCTTGGTATCACACAAATGACAGTAATCTTAACACCTCCGACTACCTAATGTGCATTAAAGTAACAAATACACGAGGCCGATTTTAATGTCAAGTTCATACATATTACATCTAATCAAAACCTTCATAAGGAATGTATGATGGCTGTGACAATGAAAGCTATTTCTAGTACATGTATTTCTATGGCATTCCTTTCATACACGATACAAATGCAAATTAATAATCAATATTTCATCTGTAATTAATTACAATCACATATCTATATGCATATTTCAGATATTTTCGAAAGCGTTAAATTTATGTCCTTGCAATAGGAAGCTTTCTTTTCTTTGATAAGACGCAACATGTCTTGTAAATGGATTCGTATTCTGTGCAAGTATTCAAATGTTTAACAATCAAGGATACCTTTTATACTGTGAAAGAGTTGGCATTTGATTGTCATTTCGTTTTGTTAGTATGTTATGTTAGTATGTGGATATATATCTTCATAATGGACTAATTTAGATGTTATTTCTTTTCTTTGCAAGATTTCAAACAATACATCTCCAACAATAAAAACATGCATAATATGATACTGACCGGCAATGTATCTTGATATACTTAGAAATTACTCAGCTAATGATATGATCTTATGTATAAGGAAAAATATTTACCTGAGCAGGTATAAAATTTCCAATATATCAATCAGTTTTTAATATATTAGGTCCTAATACGATTGATTTTTTAAATTCATTATCAACAGCTATCTAGTCAGTTGAACACTAAACTATGCAAAAGTATAACTCAGGTGGCTTTCTTATGTTTCGAATAAAACAGAAATTAGCCAACATTTGAATCCGGTCAGTTTTCATTCGGGACGTCTCCACATGAGTAGGATGTTCAATAACAATATCGTAAACAGCATATAAACAACAACATATAAACAACAGTAACTTTGACTTACCGTAATCTGTAGAAGCGTTGACCCAAGATTGTAGTTCAGGAACAAATGTCATAGGAGGACCACGAGCTGATTCCTGAAAAAAATAGATAAAAAATACAATTTCTAATTAGCCATTAACTACATTTGATGTTCTATTTGATACGTAATTTAAGAGTTCATACAGTGCCCTCTGTCGTAAACTTCAAAACTAAAATTTTAAAGTCGTTGTGCATTAGACATATCTATCAGAAGTGGAAGGTAGTTGACTTATAAAACGTCGCTTGTCTAACAATTTATTCTCCTTAGTTCTGGTTACCTGTAATTGCCAGATAAGAGAAGCAGCTTTTTGTACAGTGAATGATTCATGAACACCAAGTCCAGCTCGACGTACATTAAGCAGTCACCTCCAAGGATTAAGATGAGTAAAACCCCTAGCATCTAGATACTAAAACATTCATCCATTTCTTTCATTGCCCAGCAATAGAATGTACTTAACACTAGATTTCGTTTACATCTGTCATTTCTTTGCACCAGGTTTATTCTAGAGAATGTTTCAATAGATAAACAGTAATTTCGAAACGTTTAAACTATATCTATTTGACACTGTTAAGTCAAAGGGTTGATCGTACAATTAGCTAATAAACGACTAATTATTGTATCAAATTTTGTGACGATTCCGTCATTCCCACCGGTATCGATATCGGATATTGATTTAATGTCTTTGATTTACGTATTGTCGATAACACTTTTTTGTTATCAATTACAAACCTTTGATATCAGCATCCATATTGTAGTGTACATTATAGTTGTCATCAGATAAATTATCCGAAGAGTGAAATTGGTAACTATTTTTTGTAGTCGGTATTCTAAAAAATTTTCTCAATAGATATTTAAAGGAATCGTTCCTTCGGGATTTACATATATAGAATGCTATATACATAGTGTAAAGTTTTGAAAAGGGTTGGTTTAATTTTTGCTACAACATTATACGTTTCCCTTATTCTCGTGCCAGCAAGACAATGAGCAAAATGAGCAACGCAGATTTAAGCTTTTCTTTTTCACCTAGAACCTCAGTTGATTGTGACTAAGCAACAACTTGTACAAGATTTCTTTTTTTCAAACGCAGACAGTGGAACCGGGTCACTGAAGCTCCCCTTAGTGCAATGGTCCCTTACTTCGTTTAAGTAAGTTTATGTATCTCACTGTTACATAGACCAATCATGTCTAATCATAGACCAAACTTGTAAAGCCGTCAGCGTGACTTCGCAGTTATGCATGTATGTACGAAACAGTATTGAAACTTATGCAAGATATTATTGCATGTTCTAAGACAGAAAATAAGGAGTGTAACAGGAAAACAGCAAAATCCAGATATAAGATGACTTAACATACATCTTTGGTCTCCCTGCAAATAAGTGAAATGTACATACTCTTTTTGTACTCTAAAATAGTATGAATTTCTATTTTATACTGCAAATCTGTCGTGAAAATACTTGACACTTCATAAAAGAACTGGCAAAGTAAATATGACGTATGAAATAATATGTCAGTTACTTCTAACAGAGGATATCACAATAGTGTCTACAACTTCAGGCATGTTTTATGGTACCATAAATATAGCGTTAAAAGTACAACTAGCACAATGCAGGGAATGATTGACACCTCAACGAGTCTCAGAATATACGAGTATGTCTTTGGCATATCCATATCTTTCAAAACCATCTTAGATTTTAATTTAGCATTTCTGCCATATAAATTCTGATCACATGAAAATTAAAATTATCAAAAATCAAAATAAACGAAAAATTGACGAAATTGAAATATTACAAATATATATTCTTGGGTACTAAAAGTAGGAAAAATCATTGAATATAATATTGACACAGTGACCTAAATGTGTCTGAGTCAGCAAAATCCTTAATCGAAATAAGGATTATACGATGAAAAACCTTTCTATTTTATGAATCTAATTCTCTTAGCCGTAATATATATAATACACCTCGAGTAGTATTTGTAGAGTTTATAAGAATGTCCTAAGTGATTTAATTATATAGGTATGTGATCATAATTACACGTGTTGTTACACGGATATTTGACATATGATTACTACAGGATTAGATAAAGATTAAATGTTAATATTTACCCAGTCATAAATTGTGTACATCTCCGGAGTTTAGCCTGTCACAATTATTTATCCTTTTAAAATGTGAAATTGATCTTGTAAAACGAAACCTCAAAATTGATGAACGGAAAATACATCCATTTTACAATGCGTTGTGCTTTCTTTTGGGCCTTTAAAATGATTTGTTGCTACATTCATTGTTGGTAAGGCCACCGTAAGGGACATGCATTATGCACAGTGCGTTATTGTTGGTAAAACAGTGTTAACCTTTCTCCGGGAAAGTCACAAATACTATGAATATTTAATCACAAAAACCTAAAATTTGCAATTCATAGATTATTGACAAAACATCTTAAAGTCCCTATTGAAAACCCAATTTCGCCGGCAAAGTCGATTGCATCTCTGAGCACACACGTGTATAAATTCGTTTCGTGTAAATTATAAGACTGCCATAAATTAATCTTGCGATCTTGTCCCTTATACCTATGTTGATTATTGAAAACTAAATACCGTCGGATCTCACAAGAAGATTGGATCTTAGGTAATTTAAAGGGTCATTTGTTTTACCTGACAGACACTGTCTTCACATAAAAGTTTTGGTTCTACTTCAGAGGACAGGTTAGGTGTATTGTGAAAATGCATGTTACACAACAATCACTCACAACGATAACTCCACTTAGAGTTTTTATATGAATGCATGTGTAAATGTTACAGGAAGGGGTGTGTAGATGTGTGTGGGCACCTCTCTCTCTCTCTCTCTCTCTCTCTCTCTCTCTCTCTCTCTCCAGGATTTTTTGTGTAATTCTAAATGCAAAAAATTTGAATGAAAAATGGTCTTATAAACCAAAATATCGGCTCGCTAACATTGTATATTTTTCAAGGACAAGTCAAATACTCGATCACAAAGTCACTGACCTGAATCGTATTGCGTCTGCACGTGCTTAAAACCGGATGAATAGTTCCCGTAAGGTATTTGAGCTAACATACACGTGTGTTATTTTGCTAATTGTCAGAAGTGTTAGATAGCATAAGGTAGACCGAAGATCAGCATATAATTAATTACAGTACATAACCTAATGCTATATGCAAAAACAAATGTATATATTTCATAACAGCATCTATTACAGATAAACTACCTGATAAGTGTTTTATCAAAGTTTGTTTAATTGCGGGGAACATACACTTCTTTGCAAAGTTTAAATATTTCATTTAGAGTTTCAAAATCTGTACGTCTGAGTCAAAGGCTAATGAAACATCAGACAAAGTTGTTTTTAAAATCTTTTAATACATTTAATCTTGAATTTCGGAATAGTCATTTTAAAGTGCTCGATCAAAGTTAGGGGTATTAACCGTATCTTATCTATCGTGGGGATCGGTTCAAGAGTTACGATGGCATTATTGTATTTGAATCTTATCTGTATATTCAACAACAATGGCGTGTGCCAAAATAATTAGCCACAAATTGACAAAATTTAGAAAGGAAACCAAAGGTTCCGTTTAATACAAGTTTTATTTGAAATCATAAACGCAAGTTTTAATTATATATATTTGATAGAAATATGTCATTTGTTTTACTACGAACTTTGTTTTATAAACTTGTAGGTATGAACAGAATGCCCTGGAGATAATTCCGTTCGTGTGAGTTCCCGTTTGGTTCCTCTATCTATTACATGCAGACGGAAAAATAACCTTGGAATACACGCTCTGCTCTTTTATGTGTCTTTAGATATGCCTCGATATCAAATTTTAGAGACAATAATTATTTCTATCACTGGTTTGTCCAAGTAGCATCATACTTGACATGCAGGTATTCAACATTAGCCTTGCTCCTACTGGGACATAAAGGATGTTAGTATTTGTTATAAACCGGTACTGAATATGGCTACAACTTACAAACCTTTCAGAAGAAAATGTAGACAAAAACATAAGGATATAGTTGTATGTGTTATACGTGAGTTCCAATTCTGAGACTGACTGTGTACTTTGGATATACGATACATTTTATGTTGAATAGGTGCCTTACTAGTTATTATATAGTGTTTTATAATGGCTTACATGACAGCAAGAAATATTGAGGCGAAGCTTGAACAGTCTATGTACCCTCATTCAACAATTGCCGCCTTGAGTGATCGACACGGACTCAGGGTAAGTGCTTACTTACAAACTATTCACCGCCTCATACAGAAGACGTTCATTTGAGTGTTGCGTAATTGACGACAATATTTATTATGTTGTCCTTCTCTGACCATATCATCTAGCAGAGGGGCGTTTAATAGGCTATATATTATAATGTCATAGCGTAAGAAAGCAAAGTTTTTTTTTCTTTTGACGAATATCAACACTATTTAACAATGTATTCCTTCTTTCGTGATGATATTAAGAAAAAAAAGAAGTTTCAGAAACAGACCGATGCCTGGGATTTTAACATGGGCAGAGAGGGACCTTTTATATCTTGAGCCAATCTCAGTTTTCTTGGTGCGTTTCGAGATAGGTCTTTACAATCTTGAACAGAACTTGCATCCTCTAATTGGATTTCGTCTTGCTCTCTATCTAATATTTGGGTGACCAATATATTACTCTGTTTGAAGCGAAAATAAATGAGATTAAACTGTGTACGTTTTTAGATATTGAACTCTATTAATATTTGAATTATTGTCAAATGTGACGGATATCATGATTTTATTCCGATGCATTTGTGTTTTGAGACATCTTCCACACCAGAGTATGTTATTCTACCAATGATATGTATACTTGTAAACTTCATCACTAATTACTCTTATATCGGACTTGCCTTAGAGATCACGTCTGTAAACAGGGCATCGGTCGATAAAGTCTATCTTTAAGTGACATTGTATAGATGTTATAATATTTGTATCTCTTCATAAAGGTTACCATTCTATAAAGTTAACTTTTGTCCGTTGCCTTATATGACCTTATCGACAAGTTTGACTGTATACTGTAACAATTGATATATGAGGACTTTCACGAAACATGGTATAATAGGATCACCTGTCATTTCCCTCTCCTGTACTTCCCCGTCTTCGTACAGGAAACAGCAAGATACAGAAAGAATTATTTTTGTTTGAATAAGGTTGGTATTAAGAAACTATTAGGTGCCACGGTGTCAAATGATGTCCCTAGAGAACAGTTCAATTTTAAAGGAGTTTGATCGTTTATGTCACCAGCTGTAAACTCAGTTACTCGTTTATTACAGATCGATACCATCATTGATTTATTTGTTTTCTATTCAATACTTTTGATACACATTGGATATCCCTAATGAAACATTTATGTGCAATAAAGGTACAAAAGCACATTCGAAATAAGGCTGATTTAGTTTTTAAATTTTAACGCATAATGTTCTTCACAAAATGATCGTTCAAAACAGTTTCATCTACTTTATTCCTTTTTCAAAGAATTCAACCCTATTTACAAAAAAAAAACAACAAACAACAGAATACGTTTGACTGAATAATTAGAATGAAAACAAAAAATAAGTACATTTTCGTAATCATTGATTGATCATCAGGTGAAAATACATTTCACCGTTTTCTTTGATCATGTTACATATATGTTACTGCAATTAGAACATAAGCTAGTAATGTGAAACAAACCTAATGGACATGAAAGTATGGGTTTTTTTCAAGACTATTGCTTCTAGACAGTATGATACACCCTGCCAGCGATGAAAAAAAACCAAAATAATGTGATAATGGGGTAGAACTTGGCCGCATATAATTACCCCTGAACTAAATATAAAATGGACGCTTCAGTATTAAAAATATAGTGTCATTATTTACAACCGTAATGAACAAAACTGGAGAAAACTTAAACATTACAAAAGTGCATCTATATTGGTCAGACGGAAATAATCTTACCTCTGGTCTGTAATTTATTGATCAATTTATTTAAATTGCAAATGATGTTTAAAAATATCTTCAAGAAATATGGAAACATCTCTCGTAAAACAGATCTCGTAAAACAGACGTATAAATGGCAAACGACTCACCACTTGATGGCAGGAGAATAGGATGCATTCGTTTTCCCGCCGTTTGGAGTAAAAATAGATATAGATTGTAATAAATGTTATACCTACCTCGTGAACTCCAAACACATAACTCGGTTCCGGACTATCTGGGCGGTCTTCTATATCGTCTCCTGTGGCACCGTAAGGTGTAGGAGCTCGATGGATTCCAAGACTTGTGTGGGGTCTCTTGGGCGGTTCTGGTGACGATCGTTCCGGCTCTGGCCAGACACTCCAATGATAATCCTTTGCAGCTGTTTTTGATCGTTCTTCTTTAGGAGGAGTTGGAATTTGTATTGGAATATCCGCTGAAAAAAATAAATCAATGTTAACGTATGTTTGCCAACCCTTGATTCTTTTATTACCATCAATGTTTGTCCAATCCCTCGCTTAATCGTAAATGCATAACAAATTCCATACCAACCAGCATTTACTAACAGGTAAAGAAATCCTGTAGCTGTTGTTCCGTGAATTGATCCATTAATTATAAAGAAAAAAACTTTCCCAAAAGTGCAATTACAGGCCTTGCATCCATCTACATGTAATTGCAATGTTTCCGTTTTGTGGAAAGAGTGGTTATTGAAAGTAACATATATCTTGTATATTTTATATCCGTTAGCTCTAAGACTACACAAAATCGATTATCATATTACCTAGAAGACATAAAAGGCATGTAATACGGCCACAGAGGTGCATTGACTTGTACTTCAATGCTCTACATGCACAAACTCAATAGAATCCCGTTCCTTTGTTTCCTTTCTTGCGCTACTTAATTTCATGCACAGTGGCAAGACTACTTTTTCATTCAAAAGACTGTATCATTCCTATGAAAGCAACGCT
>JACSZP010041122.1:0-14141 GCA_016161895.1 Pinna nobilis | reverse complement strand
CATATACCTGGGTATAACTACATAGACCTGGGTATAACTACATATACCTCTATGTAGACATGGTTATACTTGATAGGTATGGATATATATACATAGACATGGGTATAACTATGTAGACATGGGTATACTTGATAGGTATGGATATATGTACATAGACATGGGTATAACTACGTAGACATGGGTATAACTATGTAGACTTGGGTATAACTATGTAGACATGGGTATAACTATGTAGACTTGGGTATAACTATGTAGACATTTGTATACTTGATAGGTATGGATATATGTACACAGACATGGTCATAACTACGTAGACATGGATATAACAATGTAGACATGGTTATACTTGATAGGAATGGATATATATACATAGACATGGGTATTACTATGTAGACATGGGTATACTTGATAGGTATGGATATATGTACATAGACATGGGTATAACTACGTAGACATGGGTATAACTATGTAGACTTGGGTATAACTATGTAGACATGGGTATAACTATGTAGACTTGGGTATAACTATGTAGACATGGGTATAACTATGTAGACATGGGTATAACTATGTAGACATTTGTATACTTGATAGGTATGGATATATATACATAGACATAGAGACTTGTTATCCAGTTTGATTAGAGAATAGATACTGTTGTGAAATAACACTAAGGTAATATGAACCTTTTATTACCGGTAAATCATCATTAAAATTTGGGAAATCTAATCAAGCTCTCAGTCTTGGTTACTATCTGTTAAATAAGTCAATCATATCTAAACATTAGTTGAATTTAACCATATGTTGAATATCAGGGCCCAGATAGACATGTACTGGCAGACTGCCGAGTACTTCCAAATCCCTGGACAACGAGACAAGTATGCTTTTAAATAACTTCAAAACTTTACTTGCTGAGGACGAAGATGTTAATGTGAACACAATCTCTTCAAATTGCCCCTTGTTGAGCCAGTCCCCAAGCTTTACCTATTTGTATTGGGACAAGTTTTTGATTGCCAAAAAATGAAAGTCAAAGGTCAAGTTCAAGACCCATAACTCTGCTAGAGATCTGTATCCCATTAATTGATATGCACTCACACATAAGAAATCAACTCAATATGACAAAAGCATTAATTATCAAAGTCTGTTGAATTAGGGCATGGAAGACAGACAGATGGACACACAGGTAAGGAGCTATGGTTAAGTATAATGTGCATGGCTAAGTAAGTCTTCTCTTTTGTCATGGAGACAAACATATAAACATAATCATACTGATCACAACAATAAAATAGGCTTCCCTTTTACACGAAACCTTAGCAGCAAGTTTGTGTTCCAAATGAACTGTAAAGCTCAGAATTGTCACCAGTTCAATTATATAACATACACTTCTCCTTCAAAGCATTATACACTGTGACCTTGACCTCATATGATCATAATTACATAAGCACTTAGTTACACTTAGCTACACTTAGTTACATAAGCGTTTGGTTACACTTAGGTACATAAGCACTTGGTTACACTTAGGTACATAAGGGTTTGGTTACACTTAGGTACATAAGCACTTGGTTACACTTCGGTACATAACGGCTTGGTTACACTTAGGTACATAAGCACTTGGTTACACTTAGGTACATAACAGCTTGGTTACACTTAGGTACATAAGCACTTGGTTACACTTTGTGACAGTGACAAAACAAGTATTCTCATCTAGATGACAACATTTTTCACATGTGACCTTGACATATCAACACTCAGTTACACTTAATTACACAAGCACTTAATTACACTTAGTTATGCTAGTGACAAGTACATGTATTCAGATCTAGATGACAACATTGATCACACATGACCTTGACCTATCAGCACTTAGCTGCACTTAGTTACATAAGCACTAAGTTACACTTAGTGATAGTGACAAGACAAGTACTCTCATCTAGACGACAAAATTTATCACTTCTAAGTTTCATAACTGCTGTGGTTTATCACTGCTGGTTGAGTGCAGGCATAATTCAGTATATTTTTCGATATTTAGCCAGTTAATTTTCTCTATGATCTTGTTTTAGCTAGTTGATTCACTCTGAGATTTCTCATCACCTAGGTGTATCTTCCATTACTTGGTTAAATTTTTCTGTGATCTTGTTTTAGCTAGTTGATTTACTCTGTGATGCTTTCCAGGATTCCCAGGAGTCAGTACATCCAGGTCGGATCTCTTCCATAGAAGCCTTCAACATCTCACAGGCTCTGTCATGTCCAAATCTGATAGCATCATCCAGAGGGAAAAATCCCCACCTGAAATAAAATACAGAATCTGACACAGTCATATTATGAAAAAAGCCATAGTTGTAGTAGCTGGGTCAAAGTTTGACCTCCCACTCAACAATCTCCTACTCATGGAGCAGGGCTTTGAATGAAGATAAAAAAAAATTGTCGTTTTTTTTTTTTTTTTTTTTTTTTTTTAAATTTCATATGTAAATCAGTACAATGGAAAAATTAGCTTAAACTGCATGAAAAGAATAAGAAGAGCCTCTCTGAGGCACATCATACGCCCATCACAATTTTCGTTAAGGGGAAAATGACAAAAAACATTCAATTTGTGTGCTCCGGACAAAGGAAATAAATCATTTTTTAACAAAGCAGCTAGAGTTCTTGAACATTGCACAGCGCCTTGTGATGGCCAACACACAGTGACATCTCAACAAAGGTGAAAGACTCTTGACTGGGACGTTAAACAACTATGCAACACAAAACATATGATTAAGATATTTTTACCTGTCTTGTACAAATGGAGAGACTTGACACTTGTGTAGCAGGAACTCGATAACAGGTGAATGGCCTTCAGCAGCTGCTAAATGTAAAGCTGTTCTACCATCATAGTCACCTAAGTCCATATCCATCCCCAAAAGTGAGTACCTGAGAGGCACACAAATAGATGTGTATAGTAAGACACTACATAACCATGTGTATACAGTCAGACACTAAACTATGTGTACTGAAGCGTATATCTAACATAATACAAACAGATGTGTATACAGTAAGACACAACACTACATGCACTGAAGCGTATATCTTACATAATACAACTGTATGTGTTTACAGTCAGACACTACACCATGTGTACTAAAGCGTATATCTAACATAATACAAACAGATCTGTACACAGTCAGACACTACACTACGTGTACTGAAGCGTATATCTAACATAATACAAACAGATATGTATAGTCAGACACAATTCTACGTGTACAGAAGTGTATATCTAATATAATACAAACAGATGTGTATACAGTAAGACACAACACTACATGCACTGAAGCTTATATCTTACATAATACAACTAGATGTGTTTACAGTCAGACACAATTCTACGTGTACTGAAGTGTATATCTAACATAATACAACTAGGTGTGTATACAGTCAGACACTACACTACGTGTACTGAATGGTAAATCTAATATAATACAAACAGATATGTATAGTCAGACACAATTCTACGTGTACTTAAGTGTATATCTAATATAATACAAACAGATGTTTACATGTACATGTATACAGTCTGACATAGCACTATGTGTACTAAAGTATAATATCTTATATAATACAACTAGATGTGTATACAGTCAGACACTACACTACATGTACCGAAGCATATATCTTACATAATACAAACAGATGTTTATACAGTCAGACACAATACTACACTGTACTGAACCGTATATCTTACATAATACAACTAGATGTGTATACAGTCAGACACTATACTACACTATACTAAAGTGTATATCTAACATAATACAAACAGATGTGTATACATTCAGACACAACACTACGTGTACTGAAGTGTATATCTTACATAATACAAACAGATGTGTATACAGTCAGACAATATACTACATGTACTGAAGCGTATATCTAACATAATACAACTAGATGTATATACGTTCAGACACAACACTACGTGCAGGGGTAGAAGTTGAAAATTTTGAAAAACCTGGAAATGTGGCTGGTGGCCAGGGGGCCGCAAGGGCCCTGGTGGGATCAGGGCAAAGCCCTGGTGTGGGTCCAGGGGGCTTAGCACCTGGAAGCTCCTGCTATTTACACTTTTGAATGCCTTCAAATGCTTTTAAATACCACACATGACCACTGCTTTGTACCAATCTAAATACACTTATCACAAACACAGTGTTGAAGTGAAGGCAGAATAGATCTGGTTCATTTGTTTTTGGGTTTTTTGTTTGTTTTTGTTTGTTTTTTGTTTGTTTTTTTTTTTTTTTACAGTTTTAATACATCTAATTACACTTTATTTATATTATTGAATTTATTGTGAATATGATTACTGCAGTACTAAATACTGAAACAAGTCCTTAACTGCTAGCAATTATCAAGATATAAATACCAGAGACAATTGTTTTATTCTGTCAAATTGATTCCCCATAATTCATCTTTTTCTTGCAAGCATTCCAATTTCTACTTGTTCTTTCATCCCTTTTCTAATCATTTCTTACTTTTGTCTGTCAGACTATCTGACTGGTTCCCAGTAAGAGAAATATAACTTCCTGTGCAGAAACATGCACAAATGTCTCACTATAGTAAACAGAGATTAATTCACA
Organism: Pinna nobilis; assembly: GCA_016161895.1. Lineage (NCBI taxonomy): Eukaryota > Metazoa > Mollusca > Bivalvia > Pterioida > Pinnidae > Pinna > Pinna nobilis. Next base: position 9,540 of record JACSZP010041122.1, on the reverse strand, counting down.
TGGACATCTTGTCAACGACTACTATTGACTACATTCTATACTGTGAGTATATACAGTCATGAGCAGCCATTAATCAGATACCCCTGTGGTTACTTCTAAGAAATCACTCCTAATTACATTGTGGTTTCAGGTGAAAATGTCCATGTCGTGGAAAGATAAGAACCCCCCCCAAACCCCCATTTTCTCTCCGGATTTACAAGATATGCGAAAATGACCAAAAAGGATTTTCAAAAATCAGAATTCCGGCATAAACCGGAAAACTTTTACCCTTGTACGTGTACCGAAGTATATATCTTACATAATACAACTAGATGTGTATACAGTCAGACACTATACTACACTGTATTGACGTGTATATCTAACATAATACAAACAGATGTGTATACAGTCACACAACACTAAGTGTACTGAAGCGTATATCTAACAAAATACAACTAGATGTGTATACAGTCAGACACTGCACTACATGTACTGAAGCGTATATCTACCATAATAAAAACTGATGCATATACATTCAGGCAGAACACTACATGTACTGAAGAGTATTTCTAACATAATACAACTAGATGTGTATACAGTCACACAACACTGTACTGAAGCCTATATCTTACATAATAAATGAACAAACAAGAGTCCTTCACTCATATGGAAATGTCTCAGAATACCAGAGAAGGGCTTCAAATTTGAGCTTTGCTTTGAAGTAAAGACCACTTAGCACAGAGGGATCAGTCAAGTCCAGACGCCTACTATGATATGGGACTCATGTTTTCATAGTCTCATCTGAAGGACAGGAAAAGTCAACCACCTGTGACAAGCCGCAAACCCACAACCTCCCATTCTGAAACTGTCACACCTCTGACAAGCCACAAACCCACAAACTCCTATTCTGAAGCTGTCACACTTCTGACAAGCCACAAACCCACAACCTCCCATTCTGAAGCTGTCACACCTCAGACAATCCACAACCTCCTGTTCTGAAGCTGTCACACCTCCAACAAGCCACAACCTCCTGTTCTGAAGCTGTCATACCTCCAACAAGCCACAAACCCACAACTTCCCATTCTTAAGCTGTCACACCTCCGACAAACCACAAACCCACAACCTCCCATTCTGAAGCTGTCACACTTCTGACAAGCCACAAACCCACAACCTCCTGTTCTGAAACTGTCACACCTCCAACAAGCCACAACCTCCTGTTCTGAAGCTGTCACGCCTCCAACAAGCCACAAACCCACAACTTCCCATTCTTAAGCTGTCACACCTCTGACAAACCACAAACCCACAACCTCCCATTCTGAAGCTGTCACACTTCTGACAAGCCGCAAACCCACAACCTCCCATTCTGAAGCTATCACACCTCCGAAAAGCCACAAACCCACAACCTCCCATTCTGAAGCTGTCACACCTTTGACAAGCCACAAACCCACAACCTCCTATTCTTAAGCTGTCACACCTCCGACAAGCCACAAACTCACAACTTTCCATTCTGAAGCTGTCACACCTCTGACAATCCACAACCTCCTATTCTTAAGCTGTCACATCTCCGACAAGCCGCAAACCCACAACCTCCCATTCTGAAGCTGTCACACCTCCGACAAGCCACAAATCCACAACCTCCCATTCTTAAGCTGTCACATCTCCGACAAGCCACAAACTCACAACTTTCCATTCTGAAGCTGTCACATCTCCAACAAGCCACAAACCCACAACTTCCCATTCTGAAGCTGTCACACCTCCGACAAGCCACAAACCCACAACCTCCTGTTCTGAAGCTGTCACACCTCCGACAAGCCACAAATCCACAACCTCCTGTTCTGAAGCTGTCACATCTCCGACAAGCCACAAACCCACAACCTCCCATTCTGAAGCTGTCACACCTCCGACAAGCCACAACCTCCTGTTCTGAAGCTGTCACAGCTCCAACAAGCCACAAACCCACAACCTCCTATTCTGAAGCTGTCACACCTCTGACAATCCACAACCTCTCATTCTGAAGCTGTCACAGCTCAGACAAGCTACAAACCCACAACCTCCCATTCTGAAGCTGTCACACCTTTGACATGCCACAAACCCATAACCTCCCATTCTGAAATAGTCAATCTTCTATGGAGTCATAAACACTCTCACTTGATATACATGTATATAAAGCCATAACCAATGAGACTAACTTACTCTTACCTTCTTAGAGCAGTAACATCCCCATTATAAGCCCCAAACAACACATTGACAACATCCATAGCCATAGAGTCGATCTTCCTCCTTGTGGGGTCCACCTTCTTTGGAGTGTACTTCAGATTGTCATAGTTATGGAAATTAAAGGCATTGACCAATTCCTGTCAGAAATAAGATATGTGTGTGTAAAACACTGTGGCCCAGTAATGACAGCAAAGTAATTTTCATTAGATGTTTGACACAAATACAATACACATATGTATGTACAGTGTATAACACTTGTTCATGTACTGTATTCTACTGTACTAAGCATTGCCAGCATTCCACTTAACTTTTCAGCCACAGGATACATGTGTAACAAGAATCATATATCAAAGCCTAAAATCAGTATTCTGCTGTCATCATGAGGGTAAATCTATTTTTTTCAGCATGAATTTAATAAATTCATGTAGAATTATCATTGGTCTTACAATTATCATTGGAATTACAACAAAAACCACACAGCTGACATTGTTATCTATTAATGTGTTATAGCTGGTGGAACAGTTGAATTTTTTGGATGTGATGATGTAAATGGCTGGATTAGGTATGTATATAATTAAACATTGAAAACCAACTGAAATGTTACTGCCTAAAATGTACACATAGATTTTTTTGTCAAAGTGTGTCTCCTTGATATAAAGGGATAAAATCTGAGACTATCATCTAGAGCACTGAATACTATTTGTTGTGTTAGAAGGATGTCAGGTACATTTCTCTTTAAAAAGAAAAGGAGGACAGATTTAAACAAGATTTCTACAATAACTGTTACAAGAAGTATATAACAATACTGCCTGATGTTCCTTGTTTTTGACACACTAACACATTTCAGTATGACTACTCATGATGTGTCAACCTGATTAAAGACCAGGATCATTTTTTGTATACCAAGCATACATTTACAATAATTTACATCAATCATAACTTTTTCTATTCTCATTAAAAAAAAAAAGATAACCATAATAAGAAAAATAACAATCAATGTAAACTCTGCTATTGTCTTCAGAAATCATGTTTTGGTATACTGCAATTAAATTACTCATACAAAGCTTTAATGAACAAAAACAAATCTGAGCCTAACAATTTACCATGTGAAAATGGAAGCAATATCACTTGAAGAGCAGTAGATCATGAATTTGAAACTTCTATCTTTAACAAGAGGCGTTAGGGGCCTTAACAGTCACCTGAGTAATGAATTTGGTTGAAACTGGCCCACTGTTTCCTGAGAAGCCTAAAATGTGAAATCCTAGTAACCCTATGGAAAATGTTGAACCCCAGCCCAGGGCTGGACCAATGACCAATGACCCAAAGGGAGGGTCAAAAATGACCCAAGGGCCTTCTCTTTAACAAACTTGAATCTACACCCATAAAGGATTCTATGTACCAGAAATCAGCAGATTTGGCCATGTACTTTAAGAGAAGAAGGCATTGTTAAAGTTGCAAAATTTGAACCTTTTTGGCCCCAGGGCAGGGCTATTTGGACCCAGGTGAATGGCTTGAACAAACTTGAGTCTGCATAACCCAATGTTGATCCCTGGCAAATTTGGTTGAAATTGGCCTACTGGTTTCTGAGAAGAAGTCAAAAATATCAAAAGTTTACGCATGACGGAAGACGACGGATGGGAACGGATCGCAATAGGTCACCTGAGTTTACTCAGGTAACCTAATAATGGAGTATATCTTATATGTTTTATAGCATTATATCAAATTCTGGAAGTTGCAAATCATAATAGCTGTTATAATATGCAATTGAGGAAACAACATGCATGTCTCTGTCTTCTGATTATTTAAAGTTATACAAAACAAGTTCCTGTCACCTTCCCTTGTGTCTGTGAGGCTAGAATAATGACCTATTTGTAGACATGTTCTGTGTAGACAACTAGTGTGAAATGTTGTTCTGTGTAGGCAGCTAGTGTGTAATGTTGTTCTGTGTAGGCAGCTAGTGTGTAATGTTGTTCTGTGTAGGTAGCTATTGTGTAATGTTGTTCTGTGTAGGTAGCTAGTGTGTAATGTTGTTCTGTGTAGGTAGCTAGTGTGTAATATTGTTCCATTGATCTGTGTAGGCAGCTTGTGTGTAATGATGATCTGTGTAGGCAGCTAGTGTGTAATGTTGTTCCATGTAGGCAGCTAGTGTGTAATGTTGTTCTGTGTAGGTAGCTAGTGTGTAATGTTGTTCTGGTTAGGCAGCTAGTGTGTAATGTTGTTCTGTGTAGGTAGCTAGTGTGTAATGTTGTTCCATGTAGGCAGCTAGTGTGTAATGTTGTTCTGTGTAGGCAACTAGTGTTTATGTTTTTTTGTGTAGGCAGCAAGTGTGTAATGTTGTTCTGTGTAGGATGCTAGTGTGTAATGTATTTCCATGTAGGCAGCTAGTGTGTAATGTTGGTCTGTGTTGGCAAATAGTGTGTAATGTTGTTCTGTGTAGGCAGCTAGTGTGTGATGTTGTTCTGTTTAGGCAGCTAGTGTGTATTGTTGTTCTGGTTAGGCAGCTAGTGTGTAATGTTGTTCTGTGTAGGCAGCTAGTGTGAAATGTTGTTCTGTGTTGAAAGCTAGTGTGTAATGTTGTTCTGTGTAGTCAGCTAGCGTGTAATGTAATGTTCTGTGTAGGTAGCTAGTGTGTGATGTAATAACCCATCTGTAGACATGTTCTGTGTAGGCAGCTTGTGTGTAATATAAATTCAGTTGACATGTTCTGTGTAGGCAGCTAGTGTGTAATGTTTTTCTGTGTAGGCAGCTAGTATGTAATGTTGATTCGTTGTAGGTAGTTATTGTTATGTTGTTCTGTGTAGGTGGCTAGTGTGTAATATTGTTCCGTGTATACAGCTAGTGTGTAATGTTGCTCTATGTTGGCAGCTAGTATGTAATGTTGTTCTGTTTAGGCAGCATTTGGGTAATGTTGTTCTGTGTAGGCAGCTCTTGTGTAATGTTATTCTGTGTCGACAGCTAGTGTGTAATGATGTTCTGTGTAGGCAGCTAATGTGTTATGTTGTTCTGTTTAGGCAGCTAGTGTGTAATGTTGTTCTGTGTAGGCGGCTAGTTTAATATTGTTCCGTGTAGACAGCTAGTGTGTAATGTTGTTCTGTGTAGGCAGCTAGTGTGTAATGTTGTTCTGTGTAGGTGGCTAGTGTGTAATATAATAACCCATCTGTAGACATGTTCTGTGTAGGCAGCTTGTGTGAAATGAAATATCTGTAGACATGTTCTGTGTAGGCAGCTTGTTTGTAATATAATATCGGTAGACATGTTCTGAGTAGGCAGCTAGTGTGTAATGTTTTTCTGTGTAGGCAGCTAGTGTGTAATGTTCTGTGTAGGCAGCTAGTATGTAATGTTGTTTCGTTGTACATGTAGGTAGTTAGTGTGTAATGTTGTTCTGTGAAGGCAGCTATAGTGTCAAATTGTTCTGTTTAGGCAGCATTTGGGTAATGTTGTTCTGTGTAGGCAGCTCTTGTGTAATGTTGTTCTGTGTCGACAGCTAGTGTATAATGTTGTTCTGTGTAGGCAGCTAATGTGTTATGTTGTTCTGTTTAGGCAGCTAGTGTGTAATGTTGTTCTGTGTAGGTGGCTAGTGTGTTATATTGTTCCCTGTAGAAAGCTAGTGTGTAATATTGTTTGTGTAGACAGCTAGTGTGTAATGTTGTTCTGTGTAGGCAGCTAGTGTGTAATGTTGTTTTGTGTAGGTAGCTAGTGTGTAATGTAATAACCCATCTGTAGACTTGTTCTGTGTGGGCAGCTTGTGTGAAATGAAATATTGTTAGACATGTTCTGTGTAGGCAGCTTGTGTGTAATATAATATCGGTAGACATGTTCTGTGTAGGCAGCTAGTATGTAATGTTGTTTCGTTGTAGGTAGTTAATGTGTAATGTTGTTCTGTGAAGGCAGCTATATTGTAAAAATTTTCTGTTTAGGCAGCTAATGTGTAATGTTGTTCTGTGTAGGTAGCTCTTGTGTAATGTTGTTCTGTGTCGACAGATAGTGTGTAATGTTGGTCTGTGTAGGCAGCTAATGTGTTATGTTGTTCTGTTTAGGCAGCTAGTGTGTAATGTTGTTTTGTGTAGGTGGTTAGTGTGTTATATTGTTCCCTGTATAAAGCTAGTGTGCAATGTTGTTCTGTGTAGGCAGCTAGTGTGTAATGTTGTTCTGTGTAGGCAGCTAGTGTGTAATGTTGTTTTGTGTAGGTAGCTAGTGTGTAATGTAATAACCCATCTGTAGACATGTTCTGTGTAGGCAGCTTGTGTGAAATGAAATATTGGTAGACATGTTCTGTGTAGGCAGCTTGTGTGTAATATAATATCGGTAGACATGTTCTGTGTAGGCAGCTAGTGTGTAATGTTTTTCTGTGTAGGCAGCTAGTGTGTAATGTTCTGTGTAGGGAGCTAGTATGTAATGTTGTTTCATTGTAGGTAGTAAGTGTGTTATGTTGTTCTGTGTAGGCAGCTCTTGTGCAATGTTGTTCTGTGTCTACAGCTAGTGTGTTATGTTGTTCTGTGTAGGCAGCTACTGTGTCATGTTGTTCTGTTTAGGCAGCTAGTGTGTAATGTTGTTCTGTAAAGGCGACTAGTGTGTAATATTGCTCCGTGTGGACAGCTAGTGTGTAATGTTGTTCTATGTTGGCAGCTAGTGTGTAATGTTGTTCTGTATAAGCAGCTCTTGTGTAATGTTATTCTGTGTCGACAGCTAGTGTGTAATGTTGTTCTGTGTAGGCAGCTTATGTGTTATGTTGTTCTGTTATGGCAGCTAGTGTGTAATGTTGTTCTGTGTAGGTAGCTAGTGTGTAATGTAATAACCCATCTGTAAACATGTTCTGTGTAGGCAGCTTGTTTGAAATGAAATATCTGTAGACATGTTCTATGTAGGCAGCTTGTGTGTAATATAATATTGGTAGACATGTTCTGTGTAGGCAGCCAGTGTGTAATGTTTTTCTGTGTAGACAGCTAGTGTGTAATGTTCTGTGTAGGCAGCTAGTATGTAATGTTGTTTCATTGTAGGTAGTTAGTGTGTAATGTTGTTCTGTGAAGGCAGCTATGGTGAAAAATGTTCTGTTTAGGCAGCTAGTGTGTTATGCAATATTTGTAGACATGTTATGTGTAGGCAGCTAGGGTGTAATGTAATATCTTTAGACTTATTCTGTGTAGGCAGCTTGTGTGTAATGTTGTTCTGTGTAGGCAGCTTGTGTTTAATGTATTATCTGTAGATATGTTCTGTGTAGGCAGCTAGTGTGAAAGTTATATCTGTAGACATTTTCTGTGTAGGCAGCTAGTGTGTAATGTTTTTCTGTGTAGGCAGCTGGTGTGAAATGTAATTCTGTGTAGGCAGCTAGTGTGTAATGTTGTTCCATGTAGGCAGCTAGTGTGTAATGTTGTTCTGTGTAGGCAGCTTGTGTGTAATGTTGATCTGTGTAGGCAGCTAGTTTGGAATGTTGTTCTGTGTAGGCAGATAGTGTGTAATGTTGTTCTGGGTAGGCAGATAGTGTGTAATGTTGTTCTGTGTAGGCAGATAGTGTGTAATGTTGTTCTGGGTAGGCATCTAGTGTGCATTGTAATAAACCATCTGTAGACATGTTCTGTGTAGGCAGCTTGTGTGAAATGAAATATCTGTAGTGTGTAGTGTGTAATGTTGTTCTGTGAAGGCAGCTATAGTGTAAAAATGTTCTGTTTAGGCAGCTAGTGTGTTATGCAATATCTGTAGACATGTTCTGTGTAGGCAGCTAGGGTGTAATGTAATATCTTTAGGTATATTCTGTGTAGGCAGCTTGTGTCTAATGTTGTTCTGTGTAGGCAGCTTGTGTGTAATGTTGTTCTGTGTTGGCAGCATGTGTTTAATGTATTATCTGTAGACATGTTCTGTGTAGGCAACTAGTGTGAAAGTTATATCAGCAGACATGTTCTGCTTAGGCAGCTAGTGTGAAATGTATTTATGTGTAGGCAGCTAGTGTGTAATGTTGTTCCATGTAGGCAGCTAGTCTGTAATGTTGTTCTGTGTAGGCAGCTTTGTGTAATGTTGATCTGTGTAGGCAGCTAGTTTTTAATGTGTTCTGTGTAGGCAGAAAGTGTGTAATGTTGTTCTGTGTAGGCAGATAGTGTGTAATGTTGTTCTGTGTAGGCATCTAGTGTGTAATGTGATATCTGTAGACATTTTCTGTGTAGTCAGCTAGTGTGCAATGCTGTTAAGTGTAGACAGCTAGTGTGTAATGTTGTTTAGTGTAGACAGCTAGACGTGTGTAATGTTGATCTGAGTAGGCAGCTAGTGTGTAATGTTCTGTGTAGGCAGCTAGTGTGTAATGTTGTTCTGTGTAGGCATCTAGTGTGCAATGTGATATCTGTAGACATGTTCTGTGTAGGCAGCTAGGATGTAATGTAATATCTGTAGACATATTCTGTGTGGGCAGATTGTGTGTAATGTTGTTTTGTGTAGGCTGCTAGTGTTTAATGTGTCAAACGTTTGTCATTTTGACAATATTTGAAATTGATTGAGTTCTAGGAATATGCCCATCTCCATTTTATGTGTATAGTGTTGACAAAATATGAAAGCTTGTAGCTGGAGTATATCACCAGACAAACCGTACATCTATACTTCAACAGATGGAAGGACAGACAAAAAGTTGTCAGTAGTGAATTGATAACTCCTCCAAACTATCTGTTGTGGGACATAAAAAGTATGGTTCCCGGAAAAAGAAAACTTAGGTCTTAATGCAAACCACACTTGTCTTTCTAGTAACTTTGTCTTATTACTTTTTTTTTCAAACTATAAATCTTCCACCATAATTAACTCAGATTTACAAATATAATATCCAATGATTAACTGTTGTCTCGCATGAACAAGATTAACGACCTGAAATTAAGGATATAACATCCTCCTGGCTCATTGCATAATATCAGACATGTTTAGATATCTAAGATGACTAGGGCTTCATGGCTTTTGAGTGATTTTCAACATAACTTAGAGGACAAATCGATGACAAATGAACAAATGACATTAGGTGGCTTTGACTCTGATGGATATAAGGAAATACGGACCATCACTTACCATAAGTTGGCATTGACTCTGGTGGATATAAGGAAATACGGACCATCACTTACCATAAGTTGGCACTGGCTCCGATGGATACAAGGAAATACGGACCATCACTTACCATAAGTTGGCATTGACTCTGGTGGATATAAGGAAATATGGACCATCACTTACCATAAGTTGGCACTGGCTCAGTTGGATACAAGGAAATATGGACCATCACTTACCATAAGTTGGCATTGACTGTGGTGGATATAAGGAAATATGGACCATCACTTACCATAAGTTGGCACTGGCTCTGATGGATACAAGGAAATACGGACC
>JACSZP010041114.1:0-10931 GCA_016161895.1 Pinna nobilis | reverse complement strand
ACAACGTCATTCAAGGGCATGTTCTTCTTATGAATATTTTATTCGGAGAGCTAGACGACTCGCCGATAAACTACTCACATAGGGATGCGTTGTTAAACGATTGAAATTATCACTATGGAAATTTTGTGGTCGATCCAGGAAACTCGTTATACAATATAAAGTTCCCCTTTCTAGGATAATGGATGACATTCTTGAGCATGGCCATTTACAGTGACTATGTTTTGCTAGTTAAATAAAGAGCATATGACTATTTCAACCGAAATAAAAAATTTCCGATCTCATATGGTTTCCGGGGAACATTTGCGACGGGTGGGGCATGTCAACAGAGGACGCTGACTCGTTCCGGACACCTGGTCCCATCCCGTTAGGGATTTGCATTTGTTTTCCACGTTGAGAACGTCATTATTCTTGACTTGTCATATTTTTAAGATTTGGATTTTTGAATATCCTCTGATACTTCGTCAACTTAACTATATTCCTAATGAAATACAATCTGTCACAACAGTAATTTTATGATTTAATCAAGTAAGAATGAAAATATACACGTATGTTTCACTGAATTATACTGTATACACTTCTAGGCCATACCACTATACGGCAATCTCGATAGTTGTAAAGGTTTATTCATAAATGTTTTCTTTTCATATCTGTTACCTTTGTTTTCAGAGGATAATCCACGATTTTCTGAATCTGAAAGTAAATATTTTCGTATTGAATTATCATTTAAATGTGTATTTTGAATCTACAGATCTAGAACTGAATTTTAAATAAGAGCAGGCCCGTTCCCATCCATATTTTCTTTTGTGATTAGTTTATTCACAAAAGTATACCCATACTGTGACTTTAACCTTTAAACATATTAAATATCGGAAGGAATCCTTTTACATTTACTGGTAATATGTAATTAGAACGCGTAAAGGAACAATCAGTACTAAAGAATAATCCATACGCTGAGCATATAACTTACTGAACAGATTTTAAATATCGCAATATATTTTAACCGTACCCGACCAGAAAAGTGAAAGAGAAATCAACAAAGTGTCACGTGAAGTAAGACGACCAACCAATAAGATAATCGCTTATTAGCCATTGATTACAAAACCACTTGATTCACTAGATCATTGGAAAGCGATATGTTTAAAAGTCAACCCTCTCTAAAGACAGAAGGGAGAGATTTACGTTTTAATTCGAAGTGTTCGCCATAATTAGTCTGGAACGCTTATGTTTTTCGCAACCATGTGTCATAGTCTATATTCGGTGCTGTTGGCTACTTTAGCTATCGGTAAGTCATTAAATTTTAATTATCCTTATTTCACGTAAAGTATTTTCTACTTTAAATGATAGTTGTGTGAATAGTGCTATTTTGAGAATGCACTAAGTGTAAATGTCACACGAGAACAATTTGTGGCCCAGAGAGAACATTTCTTAAAGCCTTGATAGTGTTTTCTCTTGGACTTCATCCATGATTCGGCGTATGTACAAGTGCCAAATATTTTAATACAGCAGAATATTGTGTATTAGCCTTTCGGCCAATCAACATAACAAGAATATGTTACAATTACAAATACATATACAATGACATACATACAAAAATTGAATAAAGTTGGATGAACATTGGAGGTATGGATACATACAAATTAATCAAAATACATTTAATTTACGGACTCGAGTGGTTCTGATTGTGACATTGTCGCTGGATGTTGCACATTGTATCTCTTTGTCATTATTATCATTTTTTCTCTAATGAAAAGAAAATTAAAAATTGACACAGGAATTATGTGATTATATATTTCTTCACCCTCTTTTACTCTAAGTCACTACAGAATAACCGTTTTAAGTTTTAACCTATGTTAGCAATGTATGAAAGTTCCTTGATTGAGCTTAACTCTCTTATCCGAAATAACACCTGAGGTTAGGCATTTGTTGCCAAGAGTATGTGTTTGATTTTCAAAAACATAATTTATCACTGTCAAATGAACAATTTGGTCAATTACCACCCGGTTTCAGGTCTGATAACAGTTAAAGATACCCGTTTACGCTAAGTAAACTAAACAATGTAACATTTTATTTACTTACCGAGTTAGCTTAATTGTAATTCTGATATCAAAATGCACAGTCTCACATGGAAACGATTAGAATAGAAATTTATTTGACTCTACCGAAAGAATTTAATCAGATACTTTCAGTAACATGTTCTCTTTAAAATATGTGACGATGATTCAAAAGGTTGAAATACATGTACATGTACTTAGTCCTATAAATAGATACTATACTGTTGTGGTTCGGTACTAAATACCTGTAGCATTGCTGGTCCGTATTCCGTGCCCAATAGTACATTCCCCCCATGTATATCTTATTACAGTCTAATCGCCTTAATAACCCACATAATTCAAGGACTACCTTTCTTACATGACTTAAATGTATGGTTCCCAAAATGGTGTTTTCCTATAGAAATAACCTGTTATATTTTACCCTTTTTGCTCCTTCCCTTGGATAGTCTCTTAAAACAGGTTTGGACTGTATAAAAATTTAGTATACAATATCCTTATTTTTCATGATATTGTTAATTCTCACATAGCACCCGCAAACAAGAGGCACGGGGCTAGTAAATGTTACATATTAAGGACCTAGTACGACGATACCTGTATTTTATTTCTTTTCTCCAACATTTAAGCAGTATTTCGTTCATGAAATTAATTTTTGTGCCTTATATGAAATGACCTGAAATAAAGATTAAGTAAATTAATCATCCAAAATCTCTCTCTCTCTCTCTCTCTCTCTCTCTCTCTCTCTCTCTCTCTCTCTGTTAAGATGACGTAACACGATAGATCGTTAACTAGGCTTGAAATGAACATGACTGTATAGGCGGCGTGCTGTAACTGTTTGCACATCAGCAGCCTTCAGAGGCGTATAATTATCACTTTTAACCCGAATTTATCACGGAAATTAGACTATAAAGGATTTTAATGGAAATATCGTGTATACAGTTTTAGGGAATTGACAAACCTGTTCGCGTTAAAAGTATATTAAATCAACATATTTTGTCCCCTTTGTTGTTTTTAAAATCCGATACGATTTCCAAACGAGCTTTTATTGAGAGTTTGGAGAAATCAATGATGTAGTCTTCATTAAGTGATGTTCTGGCAAGAGCGGTAGGTTTTGTCCATCACTAATGCGACGATTGTTATAGGTTAAATAATTGGTTAGTTTACCTGCACTGGGGCCCAATGAAGGTGATCTTCATGAAGATAGGAAATGATAACTGAAGAGCGATCACAGACACTCGTGTATGTTCCAAGACATATGACAATTATGTTGGTTGATATTCTTTGCGTCCATTTACAGTACTGCCCGTTGGTGATCAGATCGAATACACACAACATTTTCAATCGAGCTAGACATTTAACTGAACTTGTGGACCTTGAAATATTTCCAACAGATATGGAATGTCAACAGGGGGCGCTGACTTCTTTCGAACACCTGGTCCAATCCCTTAAGGGGTTTACAATGTTACCCTCATTGAGACCGTTGTTATTTCAAACTTGTTATACTCATCAGGATTTCTGAGTTCTGAATATCTCTTGGTGCGCCTTCAGTTTTATTTTCATTACCAACATAATGATTCCGATCTAAAAAGAAGAAATTCCAAACATATGATATCAATTTTGAAATGGCCAGTCCTTTATGATTTACAAATAATCATTAGACAGGATAAAAGACTAAGAAGTGCCTCATAGGTGTTTGTTCTATGTCCTCCAGGTAGTTCTACAAGTTCTAAAAATAAGGGATAATAGTCTGTTTTACTCATTGACTGAAATCAGAGAAATGCCTCCAGCATTCTACAAAGGTACAATTGAATTATTTCGGTTCAAAATTATGTTTTACCGCCAAATCTTAGCAACAAAGACAATAAGGTCTACATATTAACTACAGACTATACTCTCTAGAGGGGTAATAGTGAAAAAATTACCCATGTTGAATTCCATGGAAAATAGCTTCTGGAATCTGAAGTGTTGAATTTTATCGTGTTTCACGAAATCTAGAAAAAACTGTTGAAGGGAGAAGAGAGAGATAAGTTGGTGTCCATAACTTTGACTTCCACACTACCCCGCTTGACAAAGATTTGGCAATTTTAGGCGTAGTTAAGGATTAATTCTTTGGTTTGACGCCCTTCAAGGTACCTCTCCTCATAGACAGCAAATTGGCTACAAAGATCGAAAAAGTAATTGTATTGTAAGTGAATATGAGTCTCAATACAAACAAGAGAGTAATCAGGACAAGTGAATCCATTATTCACTAACAATAGTCCATAATAGGCTAACAGTTACTTCGTCAGATTCATCAATTTTTCCGATATGTATCAGATGCATACAAACCGCCCGGGTCTGACTTTGGGGTATTATTAATGATACATGTAGATGCTTGTCAAAAACATAGAGTTTAAGATTTGTCAGGTATGATAAAAATGACGCGGAAGATTTGGGGATAATTTTGAGGCGGAAGAGTGGGGAAAATCTACACACGGGAGGGTGAGGTATAGTTTAGACACGGAACGGTGGGGGATTACATAGGAGCGGAAGATTTGGGATAATTTAGACGCAGAAGGGTGGGGGGATTAAACGCGGAAGGAGGAGAATTTCGACGCGAAAGGGGTGAGGGATACTTCAGACGCAGACGGGCGAGTGAGAATTTAGATGCGGAGGGCGCAAGAATAATTTAGACGCAGAAGGACGAGGGAGAATTAGCTCTAATGCTGTAAATACACTTAAGATGAGTTAAAGGAAAGTGATTTTGCTCTGTTTCATCTTGTGCCTTAATCCATTACATTAACTACACGTTTATGCAATAAAATGTGTAAATCTAGATGGACTTGCTGTATTTTCCCATAAATACCATTAGAATAACGGTATAAGTTTGGAAAAAATTACGAATCTCAAACAGGATGGAATCAGGTGTCAAGGACAAGGAGTCGGCGTCCCAAAGTCACCTTTCTTCATTTAACGTTATTATGATTCATGTTCAAGTATTTTCATCGACAATGCATCCGTTTAAATGTACTCGGACTTATATATGAATAAATTCTCCGTTGCATATATTTGTATTCATTAAAGAGTTTCTGGATTACCAGTTTTAAAATGAACTCTTATAGTATTAATAAGTATTTGAATTAACTTTTCACGACTAATAAAGTGCCGAACTTGGAATACGTGTATTTATAAAAGTATGTGGCTGGAGGGGACAATACCATTCAAAGTTATGGTGTGAGAGTACGATTCACACTACCTTATGAAAGTACAAGGAAAGGGATATAAGAATCTATTGTTATTTTTCATTTACTTTGAATCTTAGTTTAGAGCATAATATTTGTTATTCCGTTATGATTCTGCCTTTTCTTACATTATTCCAGTATTAACTTGAGCAATTTCACTTAAATCATGAGCTATTTCACGGGAAATGTAATTCTATATGAATCTCCCTTGCCATCACTGAAGACATTGGAAGATATATAACAAAACGAAAAGCCTGACTACAATTTTAGACAAAATATACATTCTTATATTTCTATATAACTCCGCATAGTGTAATTCCCTATGATACACCAATTCAAAAAAATATTCTGTTTTCGATAATTCTAGAAACATTTTGTAGTCTTTTGGGCACATGACTACTATTAATCTGTCATTTTATATTGGTATGTAAAATATAGTACTTATGAAATATTTATTTTCATCAATAACCAAAGCCAGACAACGACAAAACGATCTATCATTTTCCAAATTTCAGCTTACAAGAGTAAAATGCTTTTTATGCTCATTTGGAATTTCTATTGTGGTTTTTGAACCGCCTCTACCGATTTTGACAATACTGTAATTCGTTTCCTAAGGTTTTCATCTGATTTTGATTGTGAATCGCGACAGGTGAGATCGGACAGCAGGATAAGCATACTCCTCCATGGCACCTGATCCCATTTCTGGGTTTTCAGAGGTCCGTGTTTATCATATATTCATCAAATTTATATACTGCTGAATGGTTCTTCTGGCAATTGATACCTTAATATTTTCATAAATTTTCAAAACAATTATCATATCCTTCCAGGAGAAAGGCACTGTCCTAGTTTATGCGTTGTAATGTATTTGTGATAATCAGCTCAGATTTACATTGTCCAGTATAATCCTGTACATTATACATAATAACATACTCAACCTGCTGAGTAAGATCTCAATCACGCCGCGTTGTTTTTAAGAGTCTTATGGATTTACAAAGGTCTTATCCTGTTACTCGGAAGTTAAGATCTGTGGCTTATAATAATTAGGGATTAGCCTTCTGGAATGAAATACGACGATTATGAAAAAGAAAAACATAAATACACAGTGTGTAATATCAACAATAGAATTGTATACATTTGAAACATACACAACGTTTATCCTACTGTATGCTGTCTTATGGCCCAACAGTGGGACTGCCAATATTACCACGTGTATCGTAACGATAAATATGGGGATTATGATTATGTAGTGTTACATTTATAAATATTATGGGAATATGCACTGCATAAGGAAATTCGTCGATCACAACTGATTGATTTTATTGTGTCAAGTTAATACTATTCATGAGCAAACTGTTGGTCAATGGGTAGATCCATGTTGGTAAAAAGACGTTTTAATCACCTGTCACCGAAATGGTTTCATAACTTTTTGTAATAATTATACGTTACAAATAGACTGCGGTCTTGTAATTTTGGTCGGCAAAATGATACAGATTCCCGGAAAATGACGTCAAGAAACATACAGTTACTATAAGTTACGATGCCACTGTCTTTGCGGGTATCTGTATCATTTTGTCGATCAAAGGGCCGCAGATACAGTCAAAGGGTCTAATATTGCAGCGTTATATCTTCTTTTAATAAAGACTATTTTGAAATCCGAGTATTCCATTTGGTAAGAGGAAATGCACTTTTATGAAAATTACGACAGAGGTAGTAGTGAATAATAGCCTTAATGACTTTATTGACTCAATTTTGTAAACACCACTGGCGAAAACCCATTGTTTGAATCCTTAATCTAAGTATAAGTATATTTCTATGAATAAAGTGAATATATATCTCTCAGAGAAAAGTTGTAGATTTAAAATCATACAATGAAAGATAAAATCAACTCTAGAAGTAAAGATCACAATAGCACGTGCATTAAAGCCCCTCTTATATCTCGATATCATCGACCAGCAAAATGCACAAGTGTCAGCTTCCGGTACAAACTCACGATTTCTTTGGACCAATGAAAATTGATTTTAGTTTCTGATGAATAGAATCGCCATCATGCGAGCGTGAGTGTCTGTTTCAGTTTCCGTTGCTATTTTTTTACATCTTATTTTCCAATGAACAGATTACTTTAGAGGAAACAATACAATATAATGTGCAATATAATCTCAGAGTTCATTGGTTTAGTATATTTTAGATAGTGTGTCAAAGTGTCAAAATTTCAAACGAAAACTTCGTTATTAATGTTCCAATTATTTAGTTTTTTATACACTGTGGTCAAAAATAGTCAATAGATAGGCGTTAATTTTGTCTATGTTATTAGTCGTGTTAGTGTTTGAAATATTAAATTTCTTAATTGACAAAGGATCATGTCATCTCACCCATTTTATCATCTTCATTCATTCTACATGAGCATGTTATGTCTATATGTTCTTATATTTACCAATGTCAAATTACTATATTTAATTTTACCAGAGTTTACCTGTGTGTACATATCTACTACAGTGGAATTTGAATGAACAAAATTAGAATTTTTATATCTTACGTGCCATGATAAACGGATTAATTTATTTCAACTTAGCAATTTTTAGTCAGGATTTTCTAAGTTCGTCGATCATAATCATGATAAACATTTTCTTTGCATTCATTAACCGAGAAAGTAAACTTAGCTGCCATAAACCAGGCTCACTTATATTGACCATCTACAAATGATATCAAACTTTTAAGCTAATTTCCCACAAAATATCATAACGGGTAGAATTCTCCTTTCTAATTGGAGAAATGTTATTATACATATTCCACCAGTGATTTGCGATCATATCTAACCAGATATTTGTCATTTATGAACCCCATACCGACTAATACAGTTCATTCTGGACTTAAAAGAGATTCAGCGACATAATTTCTCATTTCAGTTCATTGAAAATTATTAAAAGTATAAAAGTATTATCAAAAATGTTTCTATTAAATACAAACCCAAGGAAATTTGCATAACCTATGTTGCTTCAATACAGATCATCCCAGGAAATTCATGGTCTACATAGACCATTATGTTCGGGTGTACAGACCTTGCTTACACATATCAGGTGAATAGTATTCTATACAAACACTCGACGTAAACATATATTCAGAAGTCTTTTTATTCTGGATAGATCTTTATTATAGGTCCTCATATTCACATCGTTACTCGGCATATTTTGTGATTTGTTCTGAATCACTTTAATTGTTCATTTGTTATACACCTGTATATTGTGAAAATAAATACAGCGGACAAGTACATATTATACCATTTAAAAGACTATTCACAAATAAATCTACATTTTTTATTTCATTAGATTTAAATTGTCAAAAGATAAAAAAAAAATTGAATATTACCCCAAGAGAGCAGCACAGAATTGCTTTACAACTGAATGATTGCTGTGTGTACATTTGAAGATGATAAATGCGCATTTTCAATAGATAAAATTCGCTTTTCCTTACGTCTGAATAAAGCTGACACGATGGGTGTGTATTATTGTTGTGATAATTATATATTACATGTACATTTGCCGATATTGCTCATATCCAACAAAGCAGGAAGATGATATAAATCTTTTATTACTGTACTCGTTAAAACTTGCACTCTCTCTCTCTCTCTCTCTCTCTCTCTCTCTCTCTCTCAAAAGTTTATATAAGGCAATTTAAAGTTCAATTAAACAAAAGATTAATAGAATCTTACATGGTTGTGATGAGGGAAATCTCAACCCGAGTGGTAAGAATATGTTTGTCCAATCCGAGGGTCTCCACGAGGGTTTTGATTTCCTTTCCCACTCAACACATCCATGTTTGATTCTTTTTCTCCCACACTTCCACGACTATGGAATAATTTGGTATAAACGTGCAGCCATTAAATTCCTATATGTGATGTCATAACGAATGCGAGCTGTCTTTCCCTAGGGAAAGACAGAGTTATCTTTTCACGTGTAAACATTGTCTTTCACGGCCAAGTGTGGGAGAAAAACAAAGAATTTCGAAAAATCAGAGATGGGATCAGGTGTGTGTGTGAGTAAGCATTCGCCGTTGACAGAATTACACGCGCACCATACCTCCCTATGTATGAGTTCAAATATTATATACTGTATACAGGGTTATTTTTGCCCCGTGTTATTTTAGCCCTAATGCACTTACAGTTTTGCCCCGTTTGGAATTCGCCCAGTGTCGCCATAATTCAATGCAATGAATTTACCTTTTTGATTTCGCCCTTTTTTAATTCGCCCACTGACGTTGAGGGCGAAAGGGGCGAAAATTAAACTGGGTCGAAAATTTCCTTGTATACAGTAGTTGTTTATAAAAAGTTCTGACACAATTTATGTTTTATATGCAATTACGAATATACGCCATATTTAAGCTGTCATGGCTCAGTTATCTTACTTGTCTTCAGAACCCTGATTGATCAATGGTTGTTGTAAGTACAGAGTATAGGCTAAATTAGTACCTCTTCACTGATAAGAAGTGAGGTCTACAAATAAAATTAAAAGTTGTTTGTTATTGTATGGGGATGACTGAATATTATTCAAATTAATTCATCTTTGATATTTGGAAGAAGCGTAGTCAAAGCTATCCCCAAGAGATAAGGAATGTCAGAACTTTTCGTCAATCTCAAATTTGTTTTACAGTCAAGTATTTTACTCGGGAACAATTTTCATTTTCTCTAAAATTTATTTTCATGATTTGGATATTTGGTATAGAAACGTACTAACGTTCCACTGAAGTTAGACTTGCAGTTTTACGACTAAAAACTTGACTTCCAGTAAGATATTTTAAAAGTGAGAAATAATTACAAAATTGAAATTCAGAACATCATAATAACTGCTCCGAGAGCCATTTGTGTACCTTATTACTTTCATCATAGTATGATTACATCCACTTAGATTGATACTAATCTCTCTGACTCTGACGCACTGGGACGTTTGTCTCAGAAATCTGGCAATAAATCTGTAGATACACACAATTCTATTGACTAGTGTTTTTACGTCTTCGATCAACATCTTCATATAGTGTCTGGCTGTTGAACTTAATATAGCGTTTTGTGTAGCACAACATCTTGTGCTAAGAGAGTTTTATGGGATAGGCATTACAGTTTATGCTCGACAAGAAGCATTTTCTGCTCGTTTGACTTGGCACTTCCGGTTAGAAAAGCAAAATGTTGATTAACCTACTTCCGGAGTGGCGATTAACGTAGTTTGTTTAAGAGGATGCCATGGTAACCAACGTGGAAATGTCTCGATTCGGAAGTAATATTTTGTTTGCAGTAATTTAGTACTTATCGAGACCATTATTAGAGCTGACGTGATTGTTAATCTTATCAGTAAATGAAGAAAAATGGACCGTTGAATCTTATCTCGCAAATATTTATGTTCTACTGTGAAAATGGATTCCTGAGACATTACACAGTCTAGATATCCAAATCACCACTTAACATGTACAGAAGAAGTTTGCGAGGTTCACATTTATCAAGTTAATTTTTCAACGAATTTTTTTGAAACATATTTCACCGCTTTTGTTGTTGTTGTGTTGTTGCGTTGTTGTTTAACGTCCCACTCAAGAATGTTTCACTCATATGGAGACGCACCGCTTTTGTAAAAGTATTTGAATGCTAGCTTTTGACTGCGATAAGTTTTTCCGACTATATATA
>JACSZP010041111.1:0-10095 GCA_016161895.1 Pinna nobilis | reverse complement strand
TTTTTGTATTTATAATCTGTTCGAATTAACTGATTACTTAAAGTGCTATGGAATCGGTGTTATTGGCATATTTTTTGTTATGAGACCAAAAGTAGTAAATAATTTTGCTTCCCTCTCTCCCCTAAAATTATTCTTTAATACATGTTCATTTGACCACTTGACACTTCAAGTCAAAGAAAATATATATATATTTCTAGTCGATCTTTCATGCTTTTATATACAGAACAGAACCAAAATATGCAGACTTTCAATCAGAAAAAACATACATCGTACATGGATATCTTAAAATACATATATATTCAGCATTTAAATCTGTTTTTACTATTAAAAGAAAAAAACATAAAAAATAAAAAAAATTATATCATAAATTCAAATCATATACGTTGTTTTTCTTGGAGGATACATTTTTGAATCATGGGATATGATATTCCGCTATGCTTTAAACTTACGTCCAAAAACAAAAAGAAACTCGTCAATCATGAAATATGCTATAAAAATCGCTTATGTTTATTTTTCTGTATTTCAGGAGGAGATATCCTTCATCATCAGTAAACCCACGACGATGAAATTTACCGTTTTCGAACAACAGAGAAGAAAACTTCATTTGAATTCAACATCGTTTCCAAATGAGCTCGATTTATTGGGGAGAAAAGTGAAAATTACCAGCATCACCACCAGAGGGAGCTTCCAATCCGTATGCAATCTGCCGTGTAGTGAATTGTAAGTATGGTTTAATTTGTTTTGATTATACACGGGAGGGCCAAAGTGGCTCTGTCATAGGATGTCAATCTTAAGACTGGGGGTTAAGGGTTCGACATATTTGGGACAGCACTTTATATATCCCTCGAAGCTCAACTGATAAACTTTGAAGTCTCTTTCTGGCATTGTGTGACGTTTCCATGTAGATGAAAGATTCGTGAATGTGATGTCGAACACCAACGAATCAACGACAGTACATTTGTACATTATAATTAGTTCTTTGGATGTGACAGTTTATACCGAAGTCCCATGTCACATTACTGTAAATCCAGAAAATTTCGCGATACTTTATTTTAGCGAATCGGTATTAATGCATTTATTCGCGACACCATATTTTCGCGCGTGTGCATGTCAGCTATACTAGTTTATGTTGTATGGTCCATGTTATTTTCAGATCAGTATATTAGGCGAGAAATTTATTTTCGCGAATAAGTGTTCCCGCGTAATTACGCGAAAATAAAAATCTCGTGAATAAAACCGGATTTACAGTATATTCAGTACTTTAACGATCCTTCACTACATCGGTTGTTTTTCTTTGCAAAGAAAAAGAAATATCTGAGGTCTTCAACAACTTGATTTTGCCATGATAAGACATGAAATAAAGCTGAAAATGGCGTGAAATACTAACGCAAGAAAACAAAATTGCCATTATCCTCAACACTTCATCATCAACAACATCTTCTTCTTGTAGACACGTTTCTTCCTCTTCTTATAAATGAGAAAGAGTTACGAAAAACAAAAAATAAAGGTATAACAAAACATTTGTAGGGATAGTTTTCTAGTTAAATGTATGATGCTGAACCCTCAGAAAAAAAAATTGTTGCCTAGGTCCTTAGTCCTCCGGCAACAATGATCCTCTAGTTAAAAAATCGCATGTTTACCTCAAAACCAGTCAACAAATGTATCATATTTTATTACCCCAGACAAAACGACTGTAACAACATTACGAGATGTTTGTGTTAAAATGTCATATAAACAATGATTTTATGGTTGTCAGTTTGGACGTAAAAACTATAAACTTCCTGCTTTATTGTCAACATCATTGGAAAGGTAAAAATAGTTAGTTGACAGATCAACACCGGTCACTTAATCTAGTTTTGAGATCCTCGGCGTCTCCTACATGAAGAGAGGGTTGTTTTGCTCCGTGGTTAGCGTGTTTGCTTATGGACCCAGTTGTTCATCCGCAAATAAAATTTTATCCTTCGGTTGAATATAAAAAAGAAAGCCAAATTTTTTTTTTTTTTTTTTTTTTGCTTAACAGTTTAGTTATTACGGTTACATTGAATATCAACTGAAAGAATCTATTAAATTTGGAAAATGATAAAAGCTCGAAAATACTGTTACTATATATCTAAAAGGCTTTGTTATACTAGATTAAACTTCGGTTAAATCAAAGTAAGATTTCAGCTACTGGGTCCTAATTGTAAGTATAAATCGGTCCTACGACTCGCCTGGTTTTACCAGTCCTTCAGGTGAAACATAAAAGTATTGGTGTGCCAAAAACCTCTCATTGCTCAGGTCCAAAATGCTGAGCATAGGCTAAGTTTATAGCCCTTCATCGGCACAAGGTGACGTCTTCATATATCAGTGAAAGGCTCTTCAGAAGGACGTTTAACTATAATAAAATCAACAACCAATCTTACAAGATTTTGAGTTGATCTTTCGCACACGCCATCACCTTAATGTCAAAGAAACCAGAAATTTAATTTTTGATAAAATCTTTTTAGGCTCAAAAAATTATACATGTACTTGAAACTCGTTTGTTCTTAAACCACTGACAATAGCTTTGATATCAAATCTTTTACGGATTTTCATTAGAAGAAACATCCAATAAGTACATGTACCTAGGTGCACATATATTCATTTAAATACCATCGTTGCCAATTCAAAACTAAAACAAATCGAAAGCTACAAATTTTGCTTCGTACAATTACAAATTGGCATGACTTAGATGTCAATTTCATCTTTGTTTGCCAGGTGTTTTTGTAAACACATGTTTTATTTCCATCTTTCGGTATCAGTTTCAGTCACGGTTCTACTTGTTGAATAGATAAACAATGTTCTTTTCCCACCATTACAACAGACTGCTTTCTCGTCCCAAGTCCATATCACTACCCTTAAAAATAACGATATGTGAGTCGCATGGACATTGCAAGTTACAAAACCTTGACATTGACTTCTCAGTGCTGTAAAGGCGGATCCAGGGTTGTAACAAAAGGGGGTAAATTCAACAAATGCTATTATAACTAAAGGGAAATACATGCAACAAGACAATGCCATATTGCACTGATGATATGAATATATCTAAATTATTGGCAGCCGCCATTTGAGCAGACTTGAACCTGCACTCTATCAGGATGCTTCCGCGTAGGTTTAGTCTTTCTCTTGGGGATTCATGTATTTCGAATAGCATTGGTGTATTTCAATTCAACGATTTTTTCAATTTACTTCAGGTAGATATCTTCAAATCACATATGTGTATATAAGTCTTGCCACTTTTCTTGCGGCCAGAGTAGTTTATTTTTGGTTTCACATTCGTCTTATTTTCATATAAGTGGGAGATTGACAAGTTTAATGTAAAAATCTACTGAAATAAACGAAAATAGGGACTGCAATAGGCACCATAAAGCAACACAATATGTCTAAATATATGTCTCATATATAAAACTTACAGAATAATTTATGTAATGATCTTAAATAGGTTTATTGAAATGAAGTTCGAATGGGGAATTCTTAATTCCATCCTGGAATTTGATATAGGAAGTTTTCACTTAGAAATTACCATTTTTTATTTTCTAAACAAGTTAAGAAGTCACCATCAAATCGATTACACCACCTTAGCATCATATTCTCACCTTTCTGTTCAAATAAATTGCGATGTATGTCCATACTCTGCACTAACCATTAAATTCATGAATTCGTTAAAGGTATCTAGAATTTACTGTCTTGTTGATATTGTGCTTCTGTTATGTATGTGGTACCTTTTTCAAACTTGTGCAAAAAGGTTTTTTTACCAAAAAATTGAGAAAACTGCGGCTACCTGCTAAAATAGCCAGGTATTACAATATAAAACCTGTTAGAAACGTAGATTTAAGTCCAAGTTTAACATCAAATATCATGGTTTCAATTGGAAGTGCTGGTTGAAAGAGACCTACATGCTAAGTATTAAAGTTCCATCCCTCCGAGTTCAAAAGAAATGTAACCCTGGGCAGACGGTCAGACAGAGTATTTGACAAGTGATATAAAACCTCTGCTTTCTTTGGTAGTTGGCATTTACCTAAATTGGTAAATTTTTTCTGTTCATTTTTAAAATGTCCATGCATTGTACAGGATCTTTTTTTCAAGCTCTTAAGTTTGGTGTGCTCTTTCACATTAACTCTTGTCCGCCTGCTTTCCGTCCGTCCACCTGCCTTCCTGTCTGTCGCTCAGTCTAAAAGTTTGACCTGAGATATATCTTTTGAATTATATTTAGGGTAGAACCTTGATATCTCACGTACAGATTCCTTGTGATCACTTATTCACCTTTTTCATCAAAACTTTTTATTGTTGTTGTTGTTTAAAGTCCCACTCAAGAATATCTCACTCATATGGAGACATCACTGTGTGCCGGTAAAGGGCGACAAATTTTGCCTGTGCTCGGCACTGCTGGCTGTAGAGCAGGGAGTGTTCTTTAATGTGCCAACACCTACTGTGACATGGGATCCCAGTTTTTACTGTCCCATCCGAAAGACAGGGACGGCCAACTGCGAAATAGACAGATTCTACTGTTTCAAATAGCAACTAACTAAATTCTATGTTTCATTTTTGAAAATCTTTATTTCAGTAATCATTTTAACATAGCATATGAAACTTTAAATCATTTCAGAATATAATTGAAATGATATAAATCACATTTGTATAAAAAGCAGAGATTCGAAGCAGGAATTGGATAGTTATTTGAAATATACATTGAAACTTGATGAAAATATTAATGTTGAGGAGACATAATGGTGTGCAAAGACTTGCATTTTATGAGGAATTATCCAAACTCCATATATGGAACTATCAAGCTTAGCATTCAAGTTTAGATAATTTCATAGGAACCTGTTTTATACTAAGAGAGAAAAACAGTAATGGGGAAAATGCAATTATGAATTAAACACACATTTATACCTTGCTAACAACTAAGTCAAGGCTTTTGCAATTCCATATATGTATATCCCAGGGCAACAACTAAAAGCATCTTTGAAATTCATCATCAAATAAATTTCAAATAAACCCATCAATTATGATTTTCATAAAATATACATATACATACATGAACAGGTCAATGATAATGTTAAAGCACATGTACATTGTAGCTGTACAATGTCCATATGTTGAAAATCATTTATGTTTGAACTATGAATTGACTAAAATTGCACTAGAACTTTACAACACTGTGGATATAAATATCAAATGAATTTACAAATGTACAGAACACTCACAAACACTTGAAAATCAAACAGTACAATGGATATGGAATCTATCATGAAAAATAACTGCTAAAACTTATACGTGACAACATGTCTTTTCTCAACTCATTCACCCCTGAAAAATAATAGACTTTACTAAATCAATGATTAAGACACATCCAAATTGTGACTTTAGGGGTGAAGGGGTAAAAGATCACTTTTAGAAATGCAATTTGTCCAATAAATATTTTTTTTCAATTGTTTTTTCTGGGGAAAGAGAGAGAGAGACCGATAACCCATGAGACAAATCATGGAGGATCAGTTTACTGTGAGATGCTGTATATAAAAAACCTTTTTTTGAGAGACCAATTTTATTGTGAGACCACATTTCCATGACAACAGAGATTGTCTCCCTTGATTTGATCTAATTACTCTAACCAAAAGTATTGAATTATGATGTTATACAGAAGTCTTTACCCTTCAGGTTTACATCAACATGCATCAATGACATAATTTTACATTCTTACTGTGTATGAATCACTAACACATCATTCATATGGGAAAGCTGGCTGTGCCCAACACTGTAAAAAAAAACATCTTTTCCATTATCATTTAACCTTATGTATTAAGAACCTATATTTACATGTAGGTCATAGGACCTGTACTTATACATGTGTAAGGTAAATGACTGGCCAACAATTATACAGTATAGAAGCTAAGAAAAAATTCCTAATTTACTTTGCAAATTGTTCAGTAGGCCTACATGTATATCTACCCAGACATAGAGATCTAGGCACAAGAGTTAAGCCAGTAAGGATACCTTGACAATAAAGCTAAGGTCAAAATGAGCTAGAATGGTCTTGGTTACTATGACAACTTAAGAATTTGAAATGGCACACATCAATGATAATAGAATGAAACAAGAATTTATGAAACAAGAAAACTTTGTTCCTTACATCAAAACACAAAATTGCTATTGGATCAAATCAGCTACTGGGATTAATAGTTGACTGTGGTGACACCTAGTGGGAATAAATAATTCCTCTTCAAGTCCTGTGTGGGCAGTTTGTTATAACAGACATTGTCTTTCTGATTGGTGTGAAAATGACTTTTATGGAAGTGAGCGGTTGTTGTGAGGACTTCTGCCTCCTCGTCTTTGTATGCCGCCACAAAGTTTGTGGCAAAGTTCTCATGGTGCACGTGCAAATTTTCAAGAGCCCACTGCATTTTCACGTCAGAAACAAGACGTTTTTGTGTCCTCGGCGTTCTCGTCTTTTTCATCATCCTCGTAGTTGTCTGTAACGTCTTCTTGAATTTATCGCCACTCGGGCCCTTCTCTGGAGTGACCAGCGTAACGTGACATGCAGTTCCTTTATTTCTGATCATCAGCAAGAAGATTTGAAAAAGTCTCTCCTCGTCAATGTGTGGAGTCACAATGTACACTACAGCTCCACAGCCGAACCAATCATCAATCAGACTCTTCCAGAGCCTCATTATGAAATCATGCTGCATGATGCCGCCTCCCTCCGGAATCATATCTAGTAGGTCTTGTACCTGAAAACAAAAGAAAACAGGATAAAACATCATATCAAATGTTCCAGTTGGTTGATCGTTCGTTAGTTGTATTGTTGTCCTACCGATGAATATTTCACTTATATGGAGATGTCACCGCATGCCAGTGAAATGTGACAAATTTGGCCTCGGCTTGGCACTCCTGGCCATTGGACAAGGAGGGTTCTTTTTTCATGCTAACATTTACGTTGATATGGGAGCTCAGTATTTATCGTCTCATCTAAAGGGCTAGAACAGCCGACCACAGATTCTAACCCATGAACTCATAATAAGAAGACAAACAGGCTAGCCATGGTGACCCTACCAAGATATGTACCAAACTGAAACCCTTCACCAACAACTCCATTTACAGTGTGTTGTTGTTTAACGTCCCACTCAAGAATATTTCACTCATATGGAGATGTCACCGTGTGCTGGTGAAGGGCGACAAATTTTGGCTGTGCTCGGCACTGCTGGCTGTAGAGCAGGGAGTGTTCTTTAATGTGCCAACACCTACTGTGACATGGGACCTCAGTTTTTACTGTCTCATCTGAAAGACAGGGACGGCCAACCGTGGAGTGGCGCTACGGGAATCGAACCCCGGACCCCTCAGCTTGAAGTCAAACACGCTAACTGCTCAGCCACGGAGGCCCCATTTACAGTGTGTACTGGGCTGGTACATGAAATATTATTTAAAAGAATGTGACACCAGAAAAACAATAGGCCTACAAACAAAAACTTGCATGTAATAATATTGACACAATGTACAAGTTAATGCAGGAATATTTCGTACATTTACATGCATGTAGTTATTAAGTGCAAATGCATGTTAGGCCAACTACTGAACTTATTATTTATATCTTGGAAATTCTGTAGCATCTCTTTGTTTGATTGGTTGGTTTTACATGAACTGATATACTGTTGTTTATCTTCCTATTGAAGAATCTTTCACTTATAGGGGGGCATCAAAATGCCTGTGAAGTGTGTCAACTTTGGCATATGCCTGGCACTTACAAAATACCTGTATATGGCCATTCAGACGCAAGGTTTTTCTAATGTTCCAACACCTGCAGGTATACACTGACACAGCACCTCAGTTTTCACTGTCTCATCCAAAGGACAGGGAAAGCCAACAACAGGTCAGGGTGCGGGTTAGAACCCAGGACCCTGTTTCATCAAAGAGCTTAAGTGTTGGACTAAGCTTAGTCCGGACTAACTTGAAGACTAGAATAAAATTCCGAAAATAAATTCTGTTTCATCAAAGGGCGTAACTGAAGGACTAGACTAAATTTAGTCTTAAGTCCTAGTCCTGACAGATGGTAGGACTAAATAAAAGACTAATACTAAAATAGCTCCATAGAGTATTTAGTCCGATCACTAGTCCATCGTTGATTTAGTACCGGTCGTAGGCTGCTTGATGAGACGGATCCTAGGCCCAACTAATTTTCAGAATAAGTCGCTTAGTCGGGACTAAGTTAGGCCAAAAGGTACATGTAGTCTGCTTGATGAAACAGGGACCAGGACTTCAAAATCAGAAGGTGAACATCCTAACCACTGAGCCAAGGCAGTCCACCATTCTGGGCTGCCATAACTTAACATACATGTACCGGTACATTCAGTCATTGAAACATTGAACTGTCCTTTCAAAATCTGAGAGACCTGTCACCAACATCTCCATTCAGGAACAAGTTGGGTTCCCATGTCCATTCTACACACATTAACCTTCGTGTTTATGATGGACAGTAATTTTTATTGTATGGCGATACACAAATTTCCCCCACAGTCCATTGATAGGCATTGGTTTTTATGTGCTTGTGCTCTTGATGACTTGTAAAAATACACAGAATGTGTTTACAGGTAGTAATTTGTACATGTAGGAGGGCGCTGAGATGTGAGTCGCTCAGGTATGACATATTTATATGTACAGGTAAGTGACAGGTGGACAGGTAACAAACAAACATTACATATATGTGTATATTCTTTGGGTCACATTTCAAGCAGTTATACTGGCGTTATAATACCATTAAACAGATATCAATATTGACTGTCTAAGAGTGTCATTATGCTGTAGCTATCAATATGCCAACCTTAAAGATTTTCATTGGGGGAGGGGGGATTTTTCAATCTCATGGAAATTTCTCATGAAATATTTCTAAGAACTGATGGGAAAATATAAGCTTAACATGGGGATATCCATTTTTCCTAATTAGGGAGTCCACCATTTACTTGTACATGTATGACCGGGAACATGTTATGTATGTAGGCCTAACTACTGTACACATGGTACGGGTTCGAGACTGGCTTGGACCTCAGGTAGAAAGTTAATTTGCCAATTTACACAATGCACTGCAGATCAAGGTTGTTTGTATCTTCCCAGGTACATTAATAATTGGGTTCTCTCACCTACCGTTAAAAACTGGTCGCCACAATATGACTGAAAGACTGTCTAGTGTTTCGTAAAGCAAAAACCAGCAATAATTTTATGCCAATTATCTCCCTTGATGCTTTCATAATACAGTAATTACATGTATAGACTGGCATATTTGTATTTGAGAAGTCCATGCAATTTGAGTATAACAGTGAATTTGAGCATCACAGATATACATCTACCAGATGCTGTATTAATTAAACCTCATGTGTATATGTATATGTAGTGAGATATGCAGGTAGGCTACAGAGTAGTACATTTACACAATGTAGGCATTACAAGTTGGTACAAGGTACATTTATTGGATATACATTTACATCTAAAAGGAAGTGCCATTTCAGTAAAAAGCAATTCCAATAAGGTGCATGACTATGTGGTGGTGATAGGGGAAGGGGGATGGATTGAGATGCACAGTACCAGCACAGGAGAGGTTATATATAGGTGCAGGAGGGTTGTAACGAACCGGACTCCCGTTTTGGGATAAATAGAAATCTTAGACTTATCATCTGAGAGCATTTTTTTAAAATTACATGTACATTGTACTGGTACATACATGTATCAGACAAATTGCATACCTTTACTTCTATCCAACCTGCAATTTACAAATGTACATGTACTGATAGGAAATTAAGGAAGAGAAAAGTTTGCACAGCAATTTGTCACCTCCTCCTTTCCCTAATACCTGAAGTACTGTTGACACTTCAGTCAAATCTAGACACACATGTAGTCCTGTAAAATAAGTCTTGCATTGATCTAGAGAGGGTAAGAAAGACTAATGGAACCTCCCCAACCTGAAACTTGTGAATTATATACTTTCCATCATGGTTGTTATAGGGCCTACATGCATGTATATCATGTGCGAATCTAGAGGGGGCCTGGACCCCTTCCTCCTGGAATTTGCAAAGTATATACATGTACATGTAC
>JACSZP010041107.1:0-12843 GCA_016161895.1 Pinna nobilis | reverse complement strand
TTTGGGTGGTGTATTTCAGAAATTTATTTCTGCTTTACGAAGAATCAATAAAAATTCGAAGACTCAACTGTCATGCTCAAAACATTGAAATATTTTATTTCAATTTTTAATTTACTTTTCGTGGCCCCAGGAAACCTGTAGCATGTCGATTATAAGGCCAATATTATAATGACTGTATCTTTTATTTTAACGCTTTTTGTTACTCAATGATATAATTTATATATTTTGCTTAACGGTGTGCTTGCAATGGGATAATAAGACACAAGCATTCGGTGTTTAATGGGTACATTGAGCACAATTTCGAATGACCACTGCATTCTTCAGTGAATAATCCAAGATGGCTGTAGCAACCCCTTAAACAATGTTTTCATTTTATAGATTCGTATAAAAATTGTTTTTAATTACTACAAGCATATCACTTATGTATAGGCGTTATATAGGCCAACGTCCCTGCTAAAAGAAAAATGAAAGATATGAATTCTTACATAGATTATACTTTAAAATAACTTTAACGTCACCATATCAAAAATTCATTGTAAAGTTTGGAAACTAAATTCGAACACATCATTCCGAAACTAATTATACAATAATAACAACTTTAAAAACCGATCTCCCATAAATCAAATGTGACACATGTGATCTCGACCAGAGTGGTGTCGCACCTTTTTCAGTGCTCTCCTCCCGACTGCCTCTTGTTCAAAACTTCAATCACCCGGTTAAAGAAAATTGCAACACAAAAGATAATGATCCAGATTTTATTAGGCCTACTAACTTGTGCGGTCCTTGTGTTTGGTATGAGACAGTAAGACCCGATACCCCCTGTCAAACTACGTTGCGGTACAGAACATCACTCATGATTGAAAGGTCATAAGAGTCCGGTATAGGTCAAATGTATAGCCCTTCACCTGTGTATGGTGATGATGTCTCAGACTTGATTTAGATTATTCAGTGGAGTGCGACGCTAGATATCGCATCGCTCATCAGTCATCAGTGTAATTTGTTTTAATCTAAACAGTCTCTAGACATATGTATACGTTCACTTTAAGTGTAAACGTAAGAATAGACACGGTCTATATGATCTTAAGCAAGGAAAACAAAATACATGTATCTTGGAGATAATGTTCACAAATTGCTTCCCTTCTATTTTTAGGGGGTGGGTGGACAATGCATTTTAAAAAATTTTAAAAAACAAATTAAAAAAGAACAACCTCGAAGTCTTCACCCCTCCCCATTTGAAAAATATTGTTGATCCGCCTATTGACCCTATTTGGAATTGTCATACGCCAGTTTACAAAAATGAAAAAAAAGATGAACGGTTTCGTTACAGATGTATAGAATTACGCGTACACCTAGCTTTTTTTCCGAATTTGAAAACCCCGACCAGAAGATAAGAAATTAAGTTAAATGATTTAATTGAATCTAAAATGTAAGCAAATTTACCGAAAACTCGATGATAGATTTAAACTGTCAACTGAATAAATAAATTAAAATTTACTGTGTGTGTGTAAAATTTTCTAGCGCCGTTTTCTTGAAATTCAACTAAACGACAGGTGCCAACAGAAAGATGTAATGTATTTGAATTATTAAGTACATGTCCCTTGGGGTTACGTGTTAACGTAATCTTAGATTGAAAATGTCTCGTATCGCCAGCAAAATCCCGAAAAATACCGGCTAGTGTCGGCCCGTAATATGCGAGCGTAGCGAAGCTCTTTACGGTATGAACGTTACTTCCGGTGTATACTATGGCCTTCACTGAACGGAACCGGATATTGGATTCAAGCAGTCCCGCATCAAAAGGAAAGGTTCGCAAAGAATGCGACATTATTCCTAAGAAATTAAAAAACAAAATCCGTGCACTTTACGTACCCCGAAACAAAATTTTCAAAAATACCTCCGACAGGATTCTGTGCAAATGTCCTTCCAAACAACTCCGTTGTATAAAGCAGACGCCATTTTCTATCCCATTATTTCTTTCCGCGTTAAGTCACGTGCCTTTAAAAAAGTTTACTACGGAAAGGGAAATCAATATCCGAACCAATTTAAGAATGCATACAGTTTGCTACGGTTCCAAGCTTTATCTAGAAGCGAATGTTTTGTCTAGTCTAATAAATAATAGAATTTTCGCTTGAATACTTTATTTTGCAACAGGAAATTACAACGGAGATATACGAATCACTCCGGCTATCACCGAGTGAATAACCTTTGACATCTCGTGTTTATGCATCGTCTGCTACTACCGAATTCGATCGTTGCCAAAGCCGGTTGGAAGTTACAAAGCTCTTAAAGGTAAATCTGGTAAAGTACAGAGTATTTGTGGTTATATTCACTATGGATCATCAAAGTAATGATATAAAAATTCCGTACAACCCTCAAAAGATAATAAACTTGCCAAAAACATTTGAAATCAACGAAATTGAAAAACCCAGGTCTTCCGCTGATGCAGTGAAGTTTGGCTGATCATAACTACTGTTCATTGGACCACTTAAATCATAAAGAAAATGTATGTCAAAGTTATGATAAAGAAGTTCTTCCCACCCCTCCAGAGAAAATAAACTCACCATATTCATTTGAAATAAATAGTATTGAAAATCTACAGTCCTATGCTGATATAGTGAAAATTGGTGCTCAACACGACCACAACTATGTTAAAAGCAAATCTGTGGATTGTAAAATTGTGTCTGACCATAACTACTGTTCATTACAATTACATCACTTAAATTCTACAGAAAATGTAGCCAATTCTGATTTTGTGCTTGGCACTGGCCAAACAAACATTTCAAATCAATCAACATGCATTAACTTGACTTACTATGAATTTGAAAATTCTGGTTCAGAACTCAAGTATCCTCTAGTCAGACCAATTTCAAGGAAACCAAATCCTCCTCTACTTTGAAAATACCCCCAACCATAAACAACATACATGTATTTTGCATAATCAAAATAAACTAGCAAACTTGGACTCCCAACCATCTTCTCAAATGTCAATAGAGAACATTGTGTACAATTTGTATTCAGTGCCAGGAGATGGGGATTGTTTTTTCCATTCTCTTAGCCTATTAATCAATGTGAATTTCTCAATGACGAAAGCTTACAGGAAGATGATGTGTGTATTCATTACACAGAATTGGTCATTCTGGTCAGTCATGGTCAAACAATTTCATGACAACTCAATGCGTTGTCGCAATATGAAGAAAGTATGCTGTTGGGAAAGGGTTGGGCAACAGCTGCTGAAATTTCTGCTGCTTGTCTGTTATTAGATTTGAAGATTAATGTTATATAAGACCAGCAGTTTACTTTCTCTAAAAATACATTTGTAGGTGGAAATTCTACATTTAAAGAACTTGATTTACTACTGTCATATTCACACTTTCAGCCACTGAAAAAAACAAAACATTCACCCATTTGTCAAACACATGCAACAACAAAAAGAAAATCCCCAAAAGAAAAGTGACATCAAAAATATCTGCAGACAACAAGAAAAGACGTGATGATTGTTGCACGAATAAAAAAAAATCTGTATTACTGGAGATGACAAGTTATCTGCTCATGACTTGTCCTTTCAGAACCCTCATTCAAATAACACTGACCTCTCCAAATTATCAGTTACAAGTTACAAGAAAACAAATATTAAGAGCAATTTACCTGTCAGTGATAAGAGCAAGAGTGTTTCTGATCTTGGGTGCAATGATGAGTATGATCCTGCTAATGACCAATTGTACTTGAGGTGTAGAAAACCGGGTATTACTTATGAGTTTCCCTCTGATTTATTAAATGAGCACCACAGAAAATGTCGCATGCAGTATAGACTTAAAAACAATTACAGTCTCTAAGCATGCAGGATAACAATATACCAAATGCACCCCCACTTTATGAAAACTTCAATTTTAATACTGCCATGGATTGCATACGTAAATTTGAATTGGACCAAATGTCTCTAATAATTGGATTTTGTGTTGTATGTAAAGAGAGGAGGATAAGTTTGAAATTAATTGATAATGTGTGTAAACGTTGTAAAGCTGACAAATCCGAAGTAAAATTGTTTTCAGAACAAAATAATATGGACCCAAAATCTACTCCTCCAGAACTTTCAAATTTACCTATTGTTGAGCAACAGCTTATATGTAGAATTTCACCATGTATAAATGTTCACATGTTAAATCATGGCGGAGAAGCCTCTAGTGGACAATGTGTTACATTTCCACAAGAAGTTAATGAGCCAGCACAAAGTTTTCTGAGACTCCCCAATGAAATTAATATAATAAAGGTTCGTAGACATGGTAAAAATGATACTTCCAAAGATTTTTCAGTTCGACAATTTAAAATTGAAAAAGCTTTGTTCTTCCTGAAAGCTAACAATCCTGCATACGCAGATATCATCATTGACAAAAACAGATTAAATTGTTTACCTGTTGATGGTGACCTTGTTGACATTCAAACAATTGAATATAAGCCTCACAATAGCAATTTCTGTGACAAAGGTCCAGCCCCAGAACAAAATGACCCTGGAGATGTATCCAGTGTGTCTAATTCAAGTGTCCTTTTGCCTGACCCTTGTGTTAATGTCCGTCAAAAAGTTCAAAATATTGTTAGAGAAGTTGTCGGTGATAACTCTAGCAATGTCACCACAAATAAAAATGGTGTAATAACAATACCAGGGCCAACCAGAGAAAATATACCAATTTAAGAATTTACAATAAAATATTTTTTTTACACTTGCTTTCCCATCTCTTTTTCCATTTGGCTTGGGGGACTTTCATATGAACAGGCCAAGGACAATAGAATCAATAAGTGACTGGGCAGAACATTTACTTTGGTATGATGATGGAACCATCAGTACTTTAAATTTGTGGTACACAATATGATAATGAGGAAAAGGGCACTTGAAAATTGTAATTTTGCTGTTAACCAAAAGTTGGGAGACAAACAGTTGTCAGTGTCTGAACTTCGAGAAAAACTTCAAAATGGAGACGACTCTGTTGTTAAAAAAATTCTTTATTTTGGAGCATCATTAAGGGGGACAACCCAGTATTGGGCCCAAAGAGGAAGAGAGCTCAGAGCACTGATACAATATCATATAAATGAAAAAAAGGCCTGCCATCTTTTTTGCACAGGTAGTTGTGCCAAGTATCATTTCAAACCGCTAAAGAGATTACTGTCAATGTATATAAAAGAGTGTACTGGAGAAGATATTGATTTATCTGTACATTCTAACCTTTTTGATGCCCTACAAAAAATACTAACATTGTAGCCCACTACTTTGATTTAAGAACCCAAAATTACTTCAAAAATGCCATGTCTCCCGCTTTTGGTGTTACAACATACTGGTATAGGCAAGAATTTGCAAGATCAAGGGGAATGGTTCGTGGGCATGGTCTTTGTTGGAGATCTGATAGGCAACCTCGCATTTTATTAAATAAGGCAATAGAGGAAGGCCTATCAGATCAAGACTGTGCTGATAAGCTATCCACCTGGGCTGCAGAGCATTTTGGTTTGAGTGCTTCCCATCCAGCTGGAAAGGATGAAAATGGGTTACCAAGAAAATCATTTTGGCCCCCACCTGAAGGCTCTGCTCCCTTACCCCCTGATGAAAAAAATCCTCTGTTAAAGATGTTGATGTATGTCAGTTTGTCTCAAGAAATCCTGTTGGAAGATTACCTTCTCCTCACAAATAGATTTAACATTCACAGATGTTCTGACTACTGTTTAACATCTAAGTCAGGTAAGGACAGAAAATGTAGAATGGAATTTGGCACAGAGTCATCTCCAGGTAAAGATTTAAGGGACACACCTGCATTAGTTAAAGACAAAAATGGATCTCTAAGACTAGAAATGGCAAGAGACCATCCTATGCTTGTTCAGCATTCAAGAATTCATACCCAGGGATGGCGGGCTAATGGAGATGTATCCCTTATAATATCAAAAAGTGAACCTGATAGTCCGTCAGTTCAAGAAATACGTGGAAATATGTGGAAAAATATGTGTCAGGTTATGCCTGCAAAGGTAATCAACCAACAGGTGCAGTAGTAGATCTTTTTCATGATTTAGTTAACTGTGCAGATGAAGCAACTGGTGCAACAGCCAAATCAGTTTGTAATAAACTCCTGATGGAGACAGTAAAGAGAGATATACCAGCTGTAGAGGCCTCGTATGAACTCTCTCGTTTACCTCTGTATAGGTAAAGTCACACATTTCAAAATGTCATTCTAACTGGATGTAGATGTTGCAGACAAATGCTAATGGCCAAGTTGTGACTAAAAATACAGCATTAGATCATTATCTACAGCGAGGTGAAATGTCTCCTCTTCGTTTTATGCTTTTATTTGTAAAAAAGGAAACGTTCCAGTATTAAGTGGTAATTTGCAAGCAACTTGGCCATTAGATGAGGATTACTGTCGCACTATGTTGCTTCTTCATGCACCAAATTGGCGTACAATGTCAGATATAAAGAGTGATGACATTTCTTGGATTAAAAAAATGACAACATTTTTGACAACGAACGAGTGTCCAAATTTTTTGAAGGCAGAAATTGAAAAAGCTAGACAAAATATTAATGTACAGACTGAGGAAAATTATGAGGAACCATTTGATCAGTCTAACAACTGTGAACAGCCAGAATGGATGGAACTGTTGAGACCAAATCCAAATTATGGGGAAGTCAATGAATCAGACTTCATTTATGATAATGAGGGGGGGGGGGTCTGAATATGATTGGGGTAAAAAAAACATACACTTATCCTCATGTTCTAGATCTTGAGTGGTTTCAAACTTTACAATCCCAAGCAACTGCTGATGACATCTCATTAAATCTTCCTAATGTTGACATTTCTAAAATGAACAAAGACCAGAAATTTGCATTTCATATTGTAATAAAAACTATACAGGACTACATAGAAGACCCACAAAATTATAAACCTCTTAGAATGATTTTCTCAGGTACAGCTGGTTCTGGTAAGTCTTTCCTCATAACATGTCTTGTTAAGACAATAAGATTGATTTTCTCTTCAAACAGGGCTGTTCAGGTGTTACGTCCTACTGGCAACAGTGCAAACATCATCTCTGGTGTTACACTTCACAGCTTTTTGAAAATTCCAATTGATTGAAGAAATCAAGAAATGAAAGCTCCTGGGGGTCATATAGGTGAAATTTTACAAAAGAACTGTGAGGGTGTACATGTTATATTAGTAGATGAGAGATCTATGATAGGTGCAACAACCTTAGGATGGATAGAGTTCATGTGTAGGTGTGGAGTTAAGTCTTGTCAAATTTTTGATAGATTGTGGGGGATGGGGGGGGGGGGCTTCCAGTTGTTGTTTTCTTTGGAGATGACATTCAATTACCACCTGTCTTAGATTCACCTGCATACATTTCATCTAGTAAAGTCCCAACAACACTTCATGGTGTCATGGTTTGAAGTACCTTTGATTGTGCAGTACACTTGAGAAATATCATTCGGCAGGGAAATGAGGAACATCAGCTCAAAAATGTATTACTCTCTCTCAGAAGCTAGAAAGAAATATATATAGAGCAGTGATTACTCTACATTAATTAATTCAGTCTCCAGATTAGCAGATCTGTCAACATTACATTTTTCAAACACAGTTAAAGTGCAACCTACATACACTTTTACAGAAAAATCAAAAACAAAATTGATACATGTTATGTACAATGGATAATCATCTGATTGGTCATTTTGGGTCTGAAATTACCCATCCAGGCCAATAATAAATTAAACAGTAATTTTTAATGCTTTGTCCTTCTGTCCAACGAGAGAACTTGCTTTTGGAACTTTATAACATATATGAACAAAACTGTAGCACTGGTTGTACTTGTTTACAGTTAATGAATTTGTAACATTCAACATAAAAATCTTTCATTCATTTGGAAATATCAACCAATTTAAGTGCATGGTTTCAAATATTTGCCCAGAAGATGAGTACTTAATCAGACCGTTTTTGCAGTAAAGGTCCTTTAACATGCTAACATCTACTGTTACATGGAACTTGTCTTTGTTGTCAGGCTACAACTACTGTTATATGGGACTTCTATTTTTACAGTCTCATCTGAATGAAAAAAAACTGAGTCCCTACATGTAGTAGAGGTCTTTTAATGCTAATACGTGTAGCTCTAAATGTATAGGCACAATCTCATCTGCTGATAACAAAACTTTTTGAAATAAACTGACATCTACAACTATATGACACTTAGAATTCTATCGTATGTAATTATTTTTTAGGCTTAGTCCCCAAGCTACCCAATATTATGTTACCACAAAAATTTAAAAAGGCATGCTGACATCTACAAATAAATCT
This sequence comes from Pinna nobilis, assembly GCA_016161895.1. Taxonomy (NCBI): domain Eukaryota; kingdom Metazoa; phylum Mollusca; class Bivalvia; order Pterioida; family Pinnidae; genus Pinna; species Pinna nobilis. Next base: position 4,534 of record JACSZP010041107.1, on the reverse strand, counting down.
GTTTGATATTAAGAACATGCTGGCTTGCTGGCATAAGTTACCACAAGCTCTTTAAGTGTGTTTAGGAAGCTTATCACAATGTATCTGTTATTCTAACATCCATTGAGATGTTATACATGTACTTCAACATGTAAATTTACATGTATGTAAAAAACTTACCAAGCACTTGGTCAGAACTTATTTATTATCATTCACATTTTAATGCTTATTGATGGGAGTTCACTCCTACTTTATGGACCCACCTATAAAATGACTTTCAAAGATTGTCTACATGCTGTTTCTGAAGTTGTTTTTTTTTTTACATTCATAAAGCAATACATGGTTAGTGCCTAAAAATAAAGATTGTCAAGTCTCAACCTGATTTCCTCTTTCAATTTTGTCTGAATACAACCCATACCTTTAAACACAACCTGTATCTTATATAACAAGGCACTAACCTTATATTTTAAATCTACAAAAAGTACAATGTAAAGCGATAGAAATGATTTAACTCATTAAATCATGTTATGCTTACATGTATATTACCATTTCTGAGTGTCTCTAATGTATCATTAAATGGTTGGTTCTGACATGATTTGTAACCCATTAAGTTATTTCTGTAATCAAACTTTAATTCTTCCTTCCTTTCTCTCTCTTTTCTCACCCAAATAGAATGGCGAATCACATTTTTATTGGAACAGACTCCAGAAGAAAGAGATTGAAGGATTTCATCCTCACAAATAACCCTTTCCCAATGAGCTAGCAATACCATTTGTATGTTTTGCCAGGGGCACCTCTGACTAAAATTGCCAACAAGCTGATCAATGAAGTTCAAAATAACTTTATTATTGATGATGATTCAAAAGTAGTTGTAATGATTGCTGGTGGTATCTGTAATCTCACAAAGAAAAAAAATTGCAAAAATGGTGGCTATCTCATCAATTACAATTTAGAAATGACTTCAACTCATTTGGCCTCTGTGAATTCCGATATAAATTTAATCGCCCAGAAATTTGAGGCGTATAATATTCTTGTAAAATTTGCGACAATTCCACCCCCCCCCCCCTTTTAAAGTCTGCCGAATATTTTGGTCACAAATTAAGTTTAGAATACCTCTGCAACCTAGCAAATGAACAAAAGAAACTTGAAGAATATGTCGAGATTTTAAATACTTTCATTTTTTCAATAAATGAAAAAAACTGCTGCCAGGACTGTGAGGTGGGATAATGATTTGAAGAAGCGCCACTTAAAAAGAAGAGGTTCAAATAAAACCTTGGAAAAAAAATTGTAAATTTCTGTATCAAGATTTGTATGACGGGGTTCATGCCAATTTTATTTATGTAATAAATGGTATTACGCACTTTGCCAGTCATTATGTACTGATATTAAAGAGAAATTCCAAATGTCAGAATTTGAAGATGAAGAACAAGAAAGGAACAATAATGACACATGGGACTTTAAACGGGTTTACTTTATTCATCTTTGTTACCCATGTGTTTTTGTCGAAAGTTTTCAGAATAATGCAGGGAATATTTATTTCAATAATATCTACTGAATCAATGTATCTACTGAAATCAGATTATTTGTTATTTGTAATGATAGAATATAATTATAAAATATAAGATATAAATATAAGATATTATAAGTTTCTAAAATTTGGAGACAAAATTTCTCTCATCGTGCTTTGGTTCCAGTTTGAGCTTCAGTGGGCTTGAGTCACAGTGACCTACTTTATAGGTAACAACATGTTAATCAAGCTTCACATGTCTTATGTCTCATAATAATTTGTGATAGACTAAAAAAACTTATGTCCCAATGACTCAAACTTTTTCGAATGGTCCTGTGAAGTTTGACATACCGGTTTCAAAGTTTTACTGTATACGATTCTTCAGCACTGGGATTCTGCATACAATTTCGAGAGACAATTCTTATTGTAAAATGTAAGTAAAAATATTTTTAAGATTTTTCCTGTACTATGTATTGTTACCCCGTTTTAGATTGATATGAAATTTGGGGTTCCCACCCTTTGTCACACCATTAATCCTACCTCTCACAGACTTATATTGGTCTTTCCCTAGCATACTGTTTAAACATTTGATATGCATACTTTAACAAAACCTTTATGTATCAGCAATGCTAAATCAATAAAGTTCAAAACTTGTGCTTAATATGCCAGCTATTGGAGTTATTGAAAATACCTGAATGCAAGTCAAATATCATATGGTTTATATCTTCTGTTACACAATGTAGTGATGCAAGCTATTAGCCCACCTCACAGTTCAATAACAGCCATCATAAATGAATGATAAATAAATTTGTACATTCTGGTTCATGGGCTTGAATTTGAAAAAAAAATTACTATCTCATAATTTGTACGGCATGTAGATATTAAAGAATTTGTATTAGCTGCATGAAAAGTACATGAAATTTACTTATTGCCACAATGACCAGATCTATAAAATTTAAGTTAACACAGACCATTACTTTGATTCATGTTGTCATATTAAGAGAAAGTTTTCCTTTAAAAAAAAGTTACAAGGTGTGAAAATCGCTAACCTTCATGACTTTTCTCTAGCCTGCATAATGGTTTTAAACAAATTATGTTCGATTACACAACATTTGAACTAAAACTGAAATTTATTTCAAACAAAAATAGGCATTCACTAGTACTTTTGATTGAAGTCATGAGTACATGTACATAGTTACAACAAATAATTATAATGTATATATAGTTCATGCATACATGTATGAATTAAGATTTTTCTGCAAATGATTTCTTTGGAAATCATAAATCATCTGTTACATGGAAATTGTTGCATTGCTTACTTTGAAGGTACACTTCATAGGAGAATGTAAGTCTCGAGTAATTTGGGTATTCATTTTTGAATATTTGTTATTTTCTTCTTCAGTTAATTATTTTTTTAACTTTCTTGTTAGTTTGGTTGTATTGATGTTTATTGTCCCACTCAAGATTCTTTCACTTATATGGAGATGTTAACGTATGCTTCAGAAGGGCAACAATTTTAGCCTATGCTCAAAACTTATGGCCATTGGCCAGGAAGGGTTCTTTAACATGTCAAAACCTACCGAGACACGGGACCTCAACTTTTGCTGCCATTTCATCAGAAAGACAGGGTTCAAGGTCATAAAGAGGCGAATATGCTAACCACAGAGCCATGGTGGCCCCAACATCAACGCGTATAATCTCTGTTTGAAATTTCCATGCTCTTAATTAAGCATGATAATAAAATGCACCCTTTCTGATTTCCCTAGCGTTTGTTCAGGAACTGTGGCCATCAAGGCTAGAATTCTTTAATAGGAGATAAAACAGTTCAATGGAACTCAAGTCATAAATACATGTATGTCATACTGATACATATACTTTCATTTTATCATTTAAATCATTCTAAAGGAATGAAACTATTGAAAAATCACTTTTTACACTGGGATTAATTGCTATGAAATGAACATATTGGGATGCTGCAACATAGGCCTACTATCTTCTTGCAAGTTATATCACATGAATGATCTATCTATATGAAATTGAATTGTACAAATAAATTGAAGTGAATAAATATATTACAAAACATGTTTTTCATACGTTTTCATGATGTGCATACCAACTTATTATTTGATTCATTCCTTGTTGCATTGCTTTTGGTATTGAGTTCTTTCTTTAATTTTTTTCTAAATGAAATATAACATTGATTATGAGAGAGAGAGAGAAAGAGAAAACTTAAATTCAACATGAAAATACATTTGCTTTATGATCAAGGAAAGGGTCAATAACATGTCTAAATATTTCAATGTAATGTTGTCACTTATATGAATAGCATACCTAGCTTCAGCTCTCCCCATAGAACCTCGGACTACAGCCTAAAGTTGGTTGGTTGCATTGTTGGTTAATGTCCACTCAAGAATATTTCACTCATGAATGTCGTCAAACTTTGCCTTTGCTCGGCACTACTGGCCGTAGAGCAGGGAAGGTTCTTTAACATGCCAACACCTACTGTGACACTGACATTGTTTTTTACCGTCTCATCTGAAAGACAGGGATGGCCAACTAAAATTATTTCCTGACTAAAACCAAATTATTTGTTCAAGCATTTATGAGTACCTATTCCAATAGTTAAATTATTCTGTGCCTTACTTTCAGGTACATGTACAAACCACTTACAAGAATCTCAATAAGTCATGATTCAGCCTACAGAATATATCATATTGATACATAGACCTAGACATGTATAAGTTCTTAATGCCTGACAAATCTATATGTTCCTGTATTTTTCAGTATTTATGAATCTATTAATCTTATTACAGGGGGAAAAAGTATAGCAACACAAATGGTGCATCAGTGAGTCTGCGATATGATTTTCAGTACTCAGTAGACCTAGGCCTGTCAAATGAAGTTTCAGAGATATGTGTACTGGTAAGTAGGCCTGTCATCTTAATTTGTAGCATTCAAGACGCAATACGCTCGCATTTCAGGTAGCACCTGTTTCATATTAATTGCTCTAACTTGAGAGAGAGAGAGAGAGAGAGAGAGAGAGAGAGA
>JACSZP010041105.1:864-11900 GCA_016161895.1 Pinna nobilis | reverse complement strand
GGGGGATACTTTTTATAAGGGGGATCCAAATAGCATGTGACACCGGGGGTTATGAAAATTGTAAATGAATTGCTCTATGTAAGATTATACATGTGCAGGTAGAAAAGAAGTGGATTGCAATAGATGGCGTTAGTGTCAGCTTTCTGATTTAACTAATGATTACACGTTGATACTATGACACATTCATTTTTACAAATATCTATAGACTTCTTAAAAGCCAGTGTGAATGTATTGTAAATAGTCTAGGAATACTGCATAACAGCTATTTTCTGAAGTACATGTATAAAATTGTTTGCAATTTAGGTAGTCAGTGGACATTGTTTTGGGATTTAATGATGCCCACCGGTATATATTTTACCCACATTTGTAACTCAATCTTATGGTAACCAAGGTGCCGTACGTTAGACATCCGTATATTTTTCAGACTTGTTTTTTTAAAAAGTAATACTGTAAGTAAAATGTTATGTTGCCGTATTTTGGTACAAGTTTAGAAATAAGAGGCAAATAAATACGAGACCTCTGTAATAAAAGATGTATCAGTTGTCCTGATTAGCCCGTGTAAACCGTTTCTATAGGCCTAATAAACGTGGCCATTGTCAAAAGCCTGGGGTTGTTTACAGTCCACCGAGAGCACTTTATATTGCGGTTTTCAAACTATGTGCGTGTAAATACTAGTCATAACATCGCGAGTGCATGGTGCTCCGCCACTAACACGGATATCCTTTACTGAGTACCCTTTATTTCCTTGAGGCCGTAGACAGGGATTTGTAAACTCAATAAATCTTGTCAAGTATTGGTGACGTGCTCGAGCATCATTGAGATACGGATACGGAAACACGGCCTCTGATTTAAAAAAAAGTGTTTATTTACATTCATATATCGCTAATAATTTATGTAGATCACCTTATGTTACCGCCTGATCCCTATACTAAAACATAGTGTACAGAAAGTCATTGTTATATAGTTAAAACTTTCACAAGTGCGAGTATTCTAATTCTTCAGTCAAGGACGTTTATGTGGTGGACACGATAATAATAATGTGTTGATTCAATAGTTCACATTACATGCATTTAGATTTCCCATTCTGATTGAAATCTACAAAATAATTTAAAGAGAAACTAAAAATACACAAAAAGTACTATGTCTAGTGAATTATTTCAGCTAAAGATTCTTTGTACTCAGGATATGAATTCTTATGACAGGGGAAATTAAGACTAGGTCTCGCAATGACTAACTGTATCAGAATTTAACAAAATGGTCCCAATCTCTGGAGATTCATAAACATGCGCGTATTTACATTATCAGTGAAATGTAGACTAAGCTCTAAAGTTAGAATAGTCTACATTTAAATATAGGAGGGAAATGAAAATCGGAGCAGACAGGGAAGTAACTACACACGGACATAGAATATTCCGTGGCTGTTATAAAAATAAACAAATTCGGTCTCTTCCAAAAATTAACCTTGAAATAAGAATGAAAGTCATTTAATGTGTTTTATGAAACTCCAAGATTCTCATTCACAAGTATGGGATGTAGTATAAGACGTGTTGAGTGTATAATTGGCGAGTGATATACATGTAATTAGATAACTTTGCTTTCTAATACTGCACATGGTTATTCAAAACTTGAGGATATTCTGAATCAAATCTCTATGATTTTCCTATTCAATGCATTGGGAATTGCCGGTTTGTCGGATTTGTTAGGACTTGAGTTATTGAACATTCATTGGTACTTCTCCATTTAATTTCATACCTTAAGTGTGTCTTCAAATTTCAAAGCTATATAACTTACTGCATTGTCCAGCTGATACATATGGACATTTTCATTATTAAACATTAAAAAAGTATTGTAATCAAACAAAATAGTTCTTTACAAACGCTTGCTGAAAATTGATGTGACTGTAAGAATTAGCCCCATACCTGCGGCTCCCAGAAAATATATGGACGCAGATAGCATTCTTTCCCTCCTTATTGGTAAGTGCAAGAGATGTAGCATCAAGGCAAGGGCAGTCAGGATTAATCCAAATACCTCAAAGATGCGTGTGATAAACAGCCATTCTGCAACATACACATAGTTAGCATGAATGAGAGAGAGGGGGAGAGATAGATGATGTAATGATCGTTCAAATGGTAGTTCATGTAATGATTTATAATTAGATGTTAAACTATATGCACAGCTCTACTAATGTATAATAAGTTAAAGGTAAGTCCTGAAGTGTAATGTCAAAGTTGTTTTGTGCAATGCACTACTGATGTATACTACGTTAAAGGTAAGTCGTCCCGACGTGTGATGTCAAAGTTATCATATGTACAGTACTTCTGGATCAAATTGCATAATGTATTTTTAGATTAATTTGTATCTAACTACTGACTACAAGTTAAAATTTCAGCTCATATATTGCTAACTATATCGTTCAACGGTTTTGCACAATTGTTTGGTTAATCAAGTACGGGTTAACTAATAAACATTTTATTTTTGAGTTACCACACCCACAAATTTAACCATCAGTAAGTTCATGGTTAAATTGAACAACAAATAAAACTTGTGTGGGTCCTGATATATATACTAATTTAATAGTAAGCTGTCCCGAAGTGAGATATTAAAGTTGTTATACACGTACGTATGTACTGCACTACTGGATCCAGATGCTAATACATTTGTAGTTTTATACGTTGTTGAATTTGAACTTTTTAATGATTAAATTTGAGGTCATGGTAAAATAAAATGTACATGGGTTAATTTTTTATTAAGGAACTAAACAAACCTGTAACAGTGTTTAACCATGTAGTAAGCTTACATTTTACAGTGATAGTAAGTGGCCAACTACAAGTTAATCTAACAATGCATTGTACACGTGGAAACAAATGTATAATAATTTACAAGTCAGTTCTCCCGAAGTGTAATGTCAAAGTTGTTATATGTACGCTACTACTGATTTATATAATAATTCGACAGTTAGTTATCTCAGAGTGTGATGACAAAGTTTGCACATGTATACAACACTAGTGATGTATAATCAATTAACAGTCATCTGTCCCGAAGAGTGCTGTCAAAGTTGTCATATGTACAGTACTACTGATGTATAATAATTCTAAAGTAAGTTGTCTAGATCTGTAATGTCAAAGTTATTGCATGTCTTGCACTTACTATAAATACTGAATAAAAAGTAGGTTATCCCGAGGTGTAATGTCAAAGTTTTCAAGTTTATTGATCAAATAATACATAATTATTGACCAGTAAATGTTGCTGAGGTGTAATATCACCATGACATAAATGCTCATTGTGCATTATCCTTATTCTATAAGGATGATCACAGACTTATGTATCTTGCACTATCGACATTTAATTATTTCACAGCTGTCCCGAAGTGTAATGTCAAAATTGTTATATTTACTGTACTTATGGTGGGTGTATAATTATTTAACAGTAAGTTGTCCCGAAATGTAAGGTCAAAACTGGAATATTTACTGTACTTATGATGGATAATTATGAACAGTAAAATTGTCTCGAAGTGTAATGTCTGAATTGTTGTATTTACTGTACTTATGGTGTATAATTATTCAACAGTAAAATTGTCCCGAAATGTTATGTCAAAACTGGGATATTTACTATACTTATGATGGGTAATTATTAACAGTCCAATTGTCCCGAAATGTAATGTCAAAACTGGAATAATTACTGTACTAATAATGTAAAATTATTAACTGTGAGTTGTATAATTATTTAACAGTAAGTTGTTCCGCAGTGTAATGTCAAAACTGGAATATTTACTGTACTAATGATGTATAATTATTAACAGTAAGTTGCCCCTAAATGTAATGTCAAAACTGGAATAATTACTGTACTTATGGTGCATAATTTTTTAACGATACTAATAAAAATTGCACGGAAACAACACCAAATGTCAAAGAAAAAGATAGTTTTGCACGTATGGCCATGGAGGAGTGATGATTTTTCAACACCCATCCGATGCTTCGGGATTTAACAGTAATTCAAGCAAAGTATGATGTCAAAATTGATATCTATACAATAAACTGCCAACTATTTTCACAGAAAGTTTGTTGTTTATATATGTTATACGCACCTTTTCCGCCTTCAATGCTTGTCGCCAGCTTTTGTGTACAAGTATCTCCTGTACATTCATTTGAATCTATCATTCCCAGCCTTATGGTTTGCTCCAGACTTGGATCGTTGTATGACCACCATGTTGGCAAGAAAAACCCAATGTACTGAATCACTGTCCCTAGACCAGTCAGCAACAAAGCGATAATATCGAGCAATTTCAGTTTTAACTTTGCCATCGATAGCTTGAGTTGTGCCGCATAAGAGCAGAATAGACCTTGCTTAGTGTGGAGAGAGAGGATGTTGTATTGAAATATACACGGAAATTTGTTGCGGAAATATGACGAATAATCTAACGTCAGAGTGGGTGTGCGCATGAGTTTGTGTATGGATATTTCTATGTGTATTTTGCATGTTTGTGATTATTTTTGTTCATGCATATGTGCACATGTGTGTCTTCACTACATAAAAAAGACATGCCATGATACCCAATCTGCTGTTTTTCCAATAAGAACTTTCCAGTGCATTTCTTAATTAAGGTTTTGTTCGACCGTTTCAATATTTTTCGTTTTTATAATGTCATGAATAAAGGATATATATGTACTTGTATCTAAGTATTCTGACTTTAATATTTGAAAACAACTTAGGTTATCCTTGTTGTCAGATAACAATGTATCTAATCTTTGCTTTTCTGGACATCAGATTATTCTCATATATATATAGATGTATATATATATATATATGATCCATACACGGTCATCAGCGCTTGTTTATATTGTCTTGTGCATCTTAATCTCCATCTACTGTCGTCTGTACTTGCAAACGGAAATATGTTTCCTATCCACACTCCTCCCGCGAGAACAACAAGTTATAAGCTACGCGCGTGTTACAAAGAAGTATTGTTATCAGCGCTCGTTGGGTTGGTTGGTTCGTTGTTCCCACCTAAGAATCTTTCAACTAAATGGAGATATCACCAAAGGCCAACAAAGGATTTGCAAAATTTGGTCCTATGCTCGGCACTTATGGCCAATGAACAGTGAGGGTTCTTTAACATGTCGACATATACTGTGACATGGGTCCTTGTTTTTTACTACCTCATCACCATACTACATCGGTTTAAAGCCTTTCAAGTGACAACTAATGTCTTTCTCAACTCTTATAAATGTTTACTTGTCGGAAAACACACACCGGAGAGGGACAAAGGACCAAACTAGAGCAATAGTAAAGGCGAGGTCATTATGAGGCTTTTAAAGTCTACATTAAAGGTTTTTGATACTGTGTTTTGATGGATTGGCGAAGAAAGAGAAGTTTCTATACATTAATGGGTGTGTATCTGCATTCAGGTACCCCGAAAAAGGCATTATACATAGCAACATATATATTCCAGTTAGTCAGAAAAGATGGAACATGATTCCGTAATTAACAAATTAACTACTAGATATGAAAAACTGCGAAAAGAAAAGACGTCATAATAAGCAAAAATGCAAATACATGAAAAAGGAGATAGTAAATTAACATGCACACACTTCATGTTCCCATTACAATGACTACCTAGTGGTTAGGTCGTTTGCTTTGTTCAGACTGTGTAGTAAATCCATTCGCTAAGCGTGCAGCACTTGAAGCGAGGTCGTTCGGTTGTGACCCTTAAATCCTATGCCCTAAGTCACAGAATATATTATGGTGAAGACCCCCTCAATGACTAATGGTCCACAGTGCCGTCATAGGCTAACATTTTGAGGCCTTCATGTTGGTAGATGCATTATTAATATGACTGAAACATTAATTATATTTCGCTATTGGATTTTGAGGTAAGAACTCTTTGTCCGACTTGTAGTCCCAAACCACTACATTCGCTATCTGAAATGCTGTGTATGTTTTAGAGATGTCAGCAAATGGAAACACTTAATTACCCGACTCCTAAACCTCATTGACAAAATTCCGTGTATCTACATATGAACAAGATTCCGTCCCATAACATTCCTTGAATTTTTATTAGGATACCTAACCAACAAACTTGTTACTCGACGACCAATTAATTTCATTGATTAACTCAAATAACCAGCTTTGCTATTTACACTTAAAAGTTTTAAGCAGATATGAATGAATGCTTCCAAAATAAACTCGCACTCATTTTAAGTGTCATTAATCTGTCAAATTCACAATATACATTAGACATTTTTTTTTTACAAAATTACTGACGAAAGATTCTGAGATTCAACAATTATTGGAAAGCAGTATTGACGTTTGACAATAAACTGACATTTTTATTTCAATTTTCAAAGTATAAAAGAAAATATGAACCGGCAGCGGTGATTCAAATCCTGGTGGTGCTGTGGGGTACTTCATCAGTAGTATAGCTGATATAAAAAGCTTTCATTTCAATACTTAACTCGAGGATCCTCCCGAGATATTTGCTACAAATATCTGTCAGATAATACTTTTTCAAAGATTATCGTTGGTTATCCCAATTTCCGTTTTTTAAAGAAGGCCAGAGCAAATCCAACTTTGCAATATTTTCGTACTTATAAACGGATAAATTGCTCATAAACTGTTTTTACAGTTAAATGTATCAATATCAATGTTTTATTATCAAATATAAATATCAATGTTTGATCATGTCTAATGACAATACATAGTTATGCATCGTACAAGTGGTTGAAAGCAAGATGGCATTTTATAACGCACATCAGAGACGTATATAACACATGTGTTATATACGTCTCTGCGCACATCAAGGCTTAAAGACGCCGTGCATAGTTGTAGCGGATTTGTAAATGTATGCAAGTCCTAGGTGTTAGAGCGCTCAGTTTTCGGCTTTAGTATTGTGATATCGTTTGTAATATACATGTACAGTCGGACCCGGGTTAATTGTAACCGCAGGGTAATGAAGTCTCTTTTCAGGGCTTCAAAAGTAACGGGTTAAAACACCAATAAAGTAATTAAGCCGGGTATTTAAAATCATTTCAAAGTTAGCAGGGTTTCAGTATATCAGGGTACAATATAAAACTGTACTACCAACCAATTTCTCTTTATGTATTAGTTTTTGTTTTGTTGCTTTTTTAAATTTGTCTTCGTTTTTCCGATCAGGAAAAGCATTGCACTGATTGGTTAAGATGTCTCATTTGTCAGAAAGGCAATAATGTTACAGTCAACTCCAATCACAACTAGTTTGACTATATTAGGATACATGGCTAGTCAGAATTTTTTCCGAATCAAAATGATACGCGTCCTTTTGATGGACTTAAAAAAATATTGCTTTTAGAGAAATTAAGGCAATGCTTCATAGATTTGAAAGTATGCAGCCTGGTTCCGACACTAGCTTCCTGATGCAACACAATGATGAGCTTCTTCAAATATCCGTCATGAGTATACGATTCAACCAATGGAATGTGATGTGTTAAGATAATGTGATCGTTCGCACTTCATTAGAATTAATTCTTTTTATCTTTTTTTTCAAGTCTTTTGAGATACACGTCCATGTATGTTGAACAATCAACAATAAATATTGAACAGATGGTTTTGGTAATGACTTGAGTTAATACTTTTTTTCTTTTCTTTTTTGTGTGTGTAGGAGAGAGAGAGAGGGGGGGATACTTTATTCCAACTGGCACTCACTGTTACATACATGGATATTATATATACATGTTTAAATTGGTAATATTCGTTTGGGTTCAGTGATGGGTCCCAATAACACATGGGAGTTTAATGATTGCAATTAAGTTGCAACACTGTGCCTTGATGATACTTCACGATAAAAAAAATATCGGTTGGTAAGTGGATAAGAACTTGACTTGATTTCTAGATCAAAAGAAACAGACCAAAGACTGTTTTTTTTCCTTTACACGTTGATCCAGCACTGGTGGGATAGTCCTATATTACCTTGTCAACAATTTTAAAGGTCGACAGAGGATGCAATGCCAAGACACGGGGCTAAGTTGGGCATTAAGTAGAACTTTCTATATTTTAGTTAAAAAACATTTTTTTTGCAAATACATCTTGTACAAGTAGTTTCTAAAATCATAAGATGATGTGAGAGAAGATTTTTAATCTTACTTTGTGTGGGTTCAGGTTGTCTAGCGTTACAAATCTCCGTATATCGCGATTTTACATGAAACGAGTTCACTACTGGATAATTATAGCGTTTTAAGTTTTTCTTCCACAATCCGAAAATAACGGTATATAAATCTGTCATTAAGGAGAAAGCTAAATGTTATGCAGAACCCAATCAAATGTTTCTCTGAAATGTAAGTTTTAACTGTGTAAACATCTAACGGGCGGGCAGTCTTACAATTGTATATATAATGTGTATAGGAAACAATCATTGTCGGAGGCATACACTTACGTCACATATGACAGGAAGTCCTACCTGTGACATGATGCAAAAAGTTGTGATGGCCTTTTTCTAAACCATGAAGGCCTACAATTCACCCAATTCATGTGCAAAACAAGCAATGTTTGTGCAAGGTTTAAAGTGTTCATCTAAACAAGTTAAATATCTTACAAGCTTTCTGATAGTATATGCAAAAACATTCAGCTTCATATCTTTATTTCACAAAATATATAACATAGAAGATGTAACAACATCAATGTTAACAAAATATGAACACGTGGTATATAAAAAAGTATACATTTAGCACCAAAGTTTAAAGATTTAAACATTAGCACAACTGGTGACTTTACAATTGTTATGTTTTTGTTTCTAAACTTACCAGTAAGAAAACAAAAGTAGACATGTCATTTGACCTAAACTATATCCCCTTTCAACCTTAATTAAATATCATTCATACATTCCACTGATCTTTCGCCCTCTATCGATTAAAATCTGTTCATTTGGTAACCGTATATGTGTCTATTTGGGATCAGTATGAATTCTTAGGTGCAAGATAACCATTCCCAGTCCAATTTAACATGACTTCAAATGCTCGTAACCTTTGTATTACAAAGAAATAATTTACAATCGAAACCATTTACAGTTGTGAAAAAACAATATCCCGCCTAACACAACATCATGAAATGTTGGAAATCATTCCATCAACTCACTTAATTAACAAAGATTCCACAGTTTAGACCGACCAGACGTGTAGGAATTGAAGAAAGATATAAAACCCACCAAGAAAAGTGTAGCAAAAGTGTGTATAAACAGGTCATCTGCGTAATTAATTCATTATATGGTTTGTTACTAACTCTCTCAGAACAGGTATGCAAGAAGCTATGTACGAGGGCTGATTGAACTGTTGTGAGCCTCATTTTGAAGGATCTGAATTATTTTCAGCATATTCCTTTTCAATATTCATACACTTTTGCCAGCGGTGTTTGAGGGCCTCGACACAACTTTTATAGAACTCCTTTACTTGGCTGTTCAGAAAGACTTCCACTACATGTATGATGTCATGAATCAGTGTCATGAAAGTGGGTGCCTGAAATAGCTGTTTTCAGTTTGAAAATAGATGAAATTCTGAAAGAGTGAGGATCAGGTGAATAAGGCTGATAATCAATTTTAAGCTCCAATCGTGAATGGCAGCCATGGCAATGGCAGGCTTGTGAACAGGAACATAGTCCTGATGGAACACACACCTTTAGTGAGTTTTTTGCGGCGTTTACATTTAATATTTTTTCCGTAACTGCGTCAAAAGTGAAGCATACTATGTGCTATTGATTGTCCCTTTGGAGATAATCTATAAGCAGAATACCATCTGCATCCTGAAAAACAGAGGCCATAGACTTCCAAGCTGATAAGACAACAGTCTATGCCTTCTTTGGAGGGGAAGGACCAGGATGCTTTCAAAATTTCAATTGTTGTTTGGTCTCTAGGGGAAAATAATGTACTCATGTTTTATGTATCGTGACAAATCTCTTACGAAAAGTTTCTAGATATATCTCAAATAAGGTTAAGATTACCACGCCATAATGAAAGCCTGGCATGCTTCTGATCAAAGTTTTCACTGTGGCATATGAAGGGGCATCTTTTCTTAGTGCAGCTACCATATCTTTATTGATATCCTTGGATATTAAACCTCTCTTATGCTAATACATTTGTACTAAATTACTGCTCCTTCATTGATTTTGTCTATTTTGCAAAAGCCGCTTGTTTTGTTTACTTTAGAGTGCTACCTAGTCGGTTTAAACTGACCAAATGAGACCAGTCACAATGCCCTATATAGTTGGAGAAGGTGGGGCTTAAAAAGAGATCCTTCCATATCCCTTCACAACCACAAATGATTTCAACTTATCCATGACTTTGTGGTTAAAGTCAATAACTTTTCTAATTGAATCAAAGGCTGACAGAGGTAAACATTTATCAAAGGCAACAGTTTTAATGACTTAATTAAGATGGAAAGCAAAAATCACTAAAACAGTAATCCAATTGCAAAGTACATGAGTACCAGAATATTACAACCTTTTGAATAAAATTCTATCAACAATAGAGTCAGAATAAAAGGGATTAGAGAACCTCAGAAATATCAAATGGACCAAAACTATACATGAACAGTGTTAAAGGGAACTGAAGCCCTCTTTCACAGTAATAAATGCATAGCATTGATAATTCAAACATAAATAAACAGGAGTAAAATTAACATTCAAACAGTATATAGTCGAGCCTCATTAATCCGGACACCTGTGTTCCAAGGCAAATCATCCGGATTATTGAAGCGTCCGGATTACTGAAACGTACTTTTCAAATGCCGCAATTATTTATATTTCCCTGTATCAAACAGGCCTATATAAAACACTTTTCATATTACAAAATTTTACCTTTACTAATGAGTAGAAAGCAACAATATTTTTTGTGATAAATCTATGGAATTTGATAGCACAGCTACTTTAAACTTTCCTAAAACAACTAATTAAAAAAATGCAGGAAAGTTTGAAAAAAATTATTAAACTCAAATGTCAGACTTGGCACTCTGATATTACTTTTTGAGGAAAACAGACCAGGTAGTATTTCATTTGTTTTTACATTGTTTTTACGTCTT
>JACSZP010041097.1:0-13063 GCA_016161895.1 Pinna nobilis | reverse complement strand
TTGTATTGTTGTTTAACGTCCCACTCAAGAATCTTTCGCTCGTATTATATATGCGCCTTCGATATTAATGATGAATGATAATAACTCAGTAAAACAAATAATTTTGGTTCAAATGTTGAATGACTGATTAAGTATTCAGTATGTACATTTATCAGAAAATCAAATGCAAAATAGATTGATACAATGGTATCCATTGTGAATGTGGTTTATAGCATTAGAGCTTTACATAATTTGGTCAGTCCGTCTATCTGTCTGTCTGAACGCGGAAACGTTGATATTCACATGAAAAGGCATCTGACGTTTACACTCATATGTATTTTTTATCAAGATTACCATGTTAAACCATTTGTAAAATGTGAATGCAAAATCGATTTAACATTGAATGACAAGGATTGTAAACAGCGCATTGAAATGTAGGTAGGCGCTGATGCAGTATTGCTGTTTTAATGTCTCACTCCAGATACACTTTTTCTCAGCGCATACAATCATTGATTTGTGAGTTTCTTTAACGTGCCAACCCTTAATTTGAAAAGGGATATCGGATTTCCTGTCTCATTTGAATTGCAAGACATGTTTGCCGCTTGGCCGAGTAGGTTCGAACCTACGACCTAACGATACGGGCTAGTACTAAGAGCTATATCTTATCGAAGTTAAAATCAATAAAAAACGTTAAAAACTTAACTTTGTAGACATCTAGTCACCGAGGCTTAGAGCCTGGCAAAAAGTCCGATATTAAAAGGGTTTTGAATAAAAACTTCAATTTACCTTATGGAATTTAATAATTTGGCACTAGAAGTAAACTTTTGGCTTTATTTCAATCCTTAGTTATATTTAAAGGGGATAAATGACACCAGAAATGGACATACGGACCCTGAAGGAAGACGAGCTTCCATGGTCATTCCAGAAAACAATACTTACAGATTTGAAATAAATTTACATTGTGTGATATGGGCTGTCATTGTTACTGCTATGTACGTTTTATGGTTGTGATGATGTTATTATATTTAAAGCTATGAAGATTCATGTAAGTTGTACCACAAACAGCCTTCTGCAACAAAGTGGAATATTTAAAACGCAGGAACGTGGGAAAATCCCGATAAAGGTAGGCAGAGATTTACACATACATTTACTTAGTATTAGGGGCACATGTAAAGCCCGGGTCATATGGAGTGGGGCGCTTATGATGTTTACCAAGAGTTGCTTTTCTTTTTTATTAAGACACCACCCCCCCCCCCTTCATCCTCTCATCTGATGACGATACCGAATACAGGTTAACCCTCCATTATCATTGATCAAGCCTGCAGAATATAGGTCAAATTGTGCAGCACTTTGCCGCGATTTGCTGACGTCACATTAAGTTTGAAAACTATTGATTACAATTCGATAATGAGCGTTATATATTTCTTTTGTCTATCCATACAAACAACAGTATTAACTTCTGAATTTTTGCATAATGAGAACCCTTAATATTGTTATCAATATCCTGACAGTTTTGCATCTAAGTAAATGTTCCCTCAGCATTAGCCCCCCTCAGCTTGCCATTTATTTCTTGGTTCAATCAAGCTGATAAGTTGTAATAATGGATATTTTTAATCGTCCTGTGTCCTTCATTTTCGTTATTCTAGAATCTACTTCATGCGCGAGATCATGGCGAAGATTCCAACAAGGCTACTTCCGGTTAAGGATAGCTTACGTTACCAATATTTTATTTTTCACATAAAACGAAAAAGTACAAATTTTGTTTTTCAGTGCATGATAAGTATCTCATAGGAAACTACACTAATTAATCCCGTTTTCATCGGTTTCACTTGAAACTTGACATCAATAACGAAAAAAAGTACAAGATACAACCCGGCTACATACAGCGGAACTGCATATGTCAAACCAGTCGCTCGAGGTGCATCTAGTTCACGAATGAATAACGGTAAACCGGATGAACTCGAAACTGTCCTATTGTAGGTCAATACCATCAACAGCTCCAGGATAAATAATAAAAAGCAATACCGCGATACAGAAAAGAAGGGGAAAGTTATAATTTGTAAAGTCAGTCTCTAACGAATCGGCTTAAAGCGAATTCAGTGCTATAACGAAGAGGAATAAAATCCCTGAAAAGAATTACTGTTTATCTATTTCAATAGTTAATTCTGATGCTTAACACGAAGGATGCCTATAAGTCCAACATACCGTTTGACTTTGTTATAGACCAACTCCACTGTATGTGTGTATTTTAGAGCTTAGGGAGGTATTATGCGGTAAAACTGGTACATCTTCAAATACAATATGCATAAGTTTGGAATATTTGTTCGGATTAAAAATTGTAGAATTATGGTGGGAGAAATCAATAAACTCTTGCAATTCAGTCGTGTGCACACGGTCTCCCCGTCCCGGGTGCAAATCACGTATATTTGGGAATGTTTCTGATACGATTCAGGAATAAAACATTCGGTCTAAGGCTACATATGCTATGTCTTCCCTGCTACCTAAGGTCATTGAGATGTTCTCTTAATACAAATGCGTCAATTAATTACCTCTTAAATCATTATGATTTTAATTTTCCAATGATTTCTAATTTCTTTGGTTATATAATATCGAATCATTATGGTAAAACACGATTATTCGCTTACACTTCCGGAGCACCAGAGCTTAACCCCAGTTTTTGGTGGGGTTCGATAATGTTACTCTTTTTGAGGGTTTTACACTTCTTGCTGTGTTGATTGTTCTTTATGTTATTATGTTTGTTTTGGCCATAGTTTCATCTGCCTGTAGATTTTTACATTTGTTATTGTCCTCTAGGTATCTTCATCTGTCACCTTTTTTAATAATGTAATGTTGTACTTTGTAGGGTAAAGGGGATATGACTACGTATTGGTTGCTTGGTGAAACTCCAGATTCTCAAAGGGAAAGTGCAAGAAAAAACGAAAGTTTCTCATGATATTATTTTGCTTATTTCTTTTTTCATTATTTATACCTGTTATGGCAATCAAATGTTTATCTGTTGTCAAAATTAATGTAGTTTCGTAACATTTTGATATTGAAAATAAAACTATACAAAATGAGTCTCGCCTCTTTCAGTGGATTTAAATTTATTAAAAAAAGTGTTTGAGCTCATTCAAATAATAATATTAATATTTAGTGTTTTTTATGCACAGTGGAACCTCGCTATTAAGACACCAAATTGATTGAATTAAATTGGTCTAATTAGTGAGGTGGTCTCCCAAGTGCAGTTGAAATAGCCTGAAATAATGTACTCTGATGGTCTTAACAGTGAGACGGTCTTTTGGCGAGGTTTTACTCTCTCTCTCTCTCTCTCTCTCTCTCTCTCTCTCTCTCTCTCTCTCTCTATATATATATATAATCTAGCGACACAACAGAGTAACTAAAGTTTTACTTCGTGGCGACAGCGGGGTCGGGTTCCGCGACAGTCTTGGATATTTTAAAGGAGGATGGGTTTATGCTATGACCTTATTTCCTATAGTCTTGCTGGCACAATAAAATCAATAAATATCCGTACCAATGGTTTGCCTGGAAAAATAAATATCGCAAATTGGATGGTTATTTTCGAGGTTTACGAACCAAGAATCTGTCTGAAATCTGAAATCAAGATATAATAACAGTAATACCGGACATTATTTATCAGTAGATGGTGTTAAATTTGCTGATTACTAGCAAGATACCCAACGTTATTCAACGGAAGCTGATGTTTAACATGCTAATGATCAGAAAGATACGGAACGTTACTTACTGGGAGCTGTTGTTTAACATGCTGTTGACTAGTGGGATGCAGGACGTCATTTACTGGTAGGTGATGTTTAACATGCCGATGACTAGTGAGATACGTGACGTTTTTTCCTTGGAAGTGATGCTAAAAATGCTGTTTACTTGTGAGACACAGGACGTTATTCACTGTATAGCATGTTGTTAACTAGTGAGATACAGGACGTTTTCACCGGTAGGTGATGTTTAACATGCCGATAACGAGTGAGATAAGGAACGTTATTCATCGGTAGGGGACATTTAACATGCCGACGACTTATGAGTTACGGTAAATGGTGTTTAAAATGCTAATAGCTAGTGAGTTACGGGGCGTTATTTACCGGTAGGTGATGTTTAACATGCTATTAACTAGTGAGATACGGGACGTTTTTTAACTGTAAGAGATTTTTAAACTGCCAATGACTAGTGAGTTAAGGGATGTTATTCATCCCTAAGTGTGGTTTAACATGCTGTTAACTAGTGAGATACGGGGCGTTAACAACCATAATATCTGAAAAGCAGGAGAAACTAGACACCTCTCAGCATGGTCAAACTCACGATTTGAATGCGGTGATCTTTCAGCGGAACAAGGAATTTGCTCAGTTTTTACAGCAAAAATTGTAATCTGTAATTATTTCGCAGAAACTAGTAAATAATGACGAATCATTTCAGCATAAGAATAAAAGAGCATTTTGGTATAAGCCAAGTGAATGACTTAATAATTAATTTCCAGCAGAGAATATGGTTTTCTTAGCATTACTTCATTGTTTTCAAGGACAAAGATCATTCAAATCGTATTTGTTGATAATTTAACAACTTTAAAGACCCATTGTAAGTTATTTTGACGAAGAATAGCAATCGGCCAAATCGAAGTACTTCAACATTAATTGTCATAAGATTTATTGTTCATTTAATGGAACATGGCTTTGTATTGTATTAGCCAATTAAAACGAACGTGCTGAACCTCTGCCAGCTGCTCTTGCCTGAGTAAAGAAGTCCGTAGGCATTAACCTTGGCCCTCTCGGTTGGTTTGGTCCATTTGAAGTGCCTGAATTTCGAGTGTTTGCATTTTGTTGTGCTGCAGCGCCATTGTCTGGTCTTACACTCCTTAAAGGCGAATTTGTTGGATTTTCAAAAATAGATTGAGGCGCACCGGCGGGAAATTGAAACGCACCCCCGGGCCTCGGTACCTGCATTTGCCTTGCAGCTGCTCTTGCTCTCTCGAAACGTTCAATAACCGTCCTACGATTTTGAGAATTCGGTGGCTGATTGTTTTGTAATTGTATAAAGCCTGACGTTCTCCGTTGGGGTTGTCCCGTAGGAAATATAGGCTGGGGACCTTGTGGACCAATCATTATTTCCCCGTTACTTGGAAATGGCATCGGCATCCCATTCATTGGTGACGGAAATTCAAAGCCTACATTTGGCGGCATTATTTGTTGTCTTGTGTCAGGTATTTGTGTTCTTTCTCCTCTCCGTTGGAAAATTGTTCCTGCTTGAAGATCAGCTGGCATTAATTGTGGAGGTAAGGACTGAAGACGGGGATCTCGAGGGTCGATCCTCCCACCCCGTCTACCCAGTGATCCTTGCACTCTGCCCGTTCTCCGAGGAGTACGAAGAGGTGTGTCTGGTACGCCCCTTTCAGCACCACCAAGTGAGGCACTCCGTCCTTCAGTTGGATTCATACGTAAAATACCTGGAGGTGGCACCCCTATGGCTCCACCAGGTCCAGTGGCAGGAACTAACATTGGCTGACCATCAGGACCAGGTACGATACGGGTATTTAATGGGATATTTCTAAGCTGTCCTTGTGGTGGTTCTCTTCGTGGAGGAGTTTGTCTTCTCTGTCCTGCTTGACCTCTATTGCGTCTCGCAGGTGTTCGAGGACCTTGATCCGCAGGTTCCTGACCGCTTAATCTCCCGACATTTATGTATTCGCAGATATGGGACACTCTGTAATTGCCTACGAAGAATTCGGCCCGGCAAGTTCTGCAGTCAGGCCTAGGAATAAAAAAAATAAAACATAGTCAATTTAAGTAATAAAGCTGCACATTAAACATCAATTCCTGTTAAACTTCGTTAATTAGCTAGACCGCGATTTTCACAAATACATTTCAATGCCCTTGCCCTTGATGTGTTTTCCGAAGAAGTAAAACATTAAAAGTCTCGTACTTTATCCAATTAAACTTTTTTGTCGTTTTAATACTAATTGTTAGGCCGTTCTGTGCACACTGATTTCACTCAGGGATACTCCGCTTACTTCACCAAGATATAGGACCACAATAGGTACTTACTCCTCCTTGACACCTGAGCCCCTCTGGGTATCCAGGGGTCTGTGTTTGTCCAATCTTTAGCTTTTCTTTGATGATTTATTGATCTCTATTCGTTACCTTTACCTTTTCATCATCTTATTTACTTCGCTTCAGATGTTTATCCATTAGTTTAGCATTTGTGAAAGAATTGTGCACATTTTCAGGAAAGCAAGAAACTTGGTACAATCATTCTTTGGCCATCCATTACAATTTATAAAATGTTACTGGAAATTTTCTTACTTCAAGAGGTGTGACTCATAAAAAATGGTTTTTTAACCAAATTAAAAACTAAACTAGAAATTATCGCAATGAATTTGTATGCCAAATTTGTTTCAATATGTGAATCAATTGCAAAGATATTGAACGGAAATTATGACATATTAAAATTCTTCAACGTAAAGGGATGCAACTCTTACAAAATCGTCTGATCATGACCAAACTAATACTATACCTATATTATTCTCATGATGTGTCTGTATGCCACATTTCATTCAAATATGTGCACCCATTGCTGAATTATTGAACGGACTCTAAGAACTATCAGAAATTTGGCAGCCATCTTGAAAATGGAGGCCATTTTGAGTTTTCGAGGTGGGTTCATAGCTATATTTGTAAAGGGTGGCCAAAGAATAATTGTGCCAAGTTTTATGCTTTCCTGAAAATGTGCAAAATTCGTCCAAAGTTTGGTACCATCCCGCTGGACTACATAGCTAGTTGATAGGGTTTGCAATAAATGCTACTTAAAATTATGTCATAAATTTTTTTATTATCAATAAAAACTTTTTAGTTCGGGCGTTCTTGGTAAAAAATACAAATCTTAACAAATTATGCGATTGTTTCAACGCGCATGTACATGCGAACCAAAAAGTTATTTGGTCAGTAATTATTCCAAATTGTTACATTCAATGCACCGGACGTTTGTGCAAAAACTATCGACTGTTCATATAAGACATTTAGTTCATTGATGATGGTATCTTCCAGTATTGTTACCATATGGATTCAGGATTCCAGAGTGTAGTGATCCAGGAAACCAGATCACACTCTGTTAACTCAGAAATATTAAAACTGTATTTTTATGTTATACATATATACAATGGATAATCTAATTACAGGAATTTTGGGGCTGTCGTGGCCTTGTGGAAAGCGAGTTCGACTTCGAATCGAAGGGCCCGAGGTTCGAGCCAAAGCCACGGTACCGTTGGCCGTCCTGTCTTTCGGACGAGAGAATATAGACCGAGGTCCCGTGTCCAGTAGGTTTTGGCACGTGAAAGAACCCTCCCTGCTCTACGGCCATAAGTGCCGAGCATAGGTCCTTTACTGGCACAAGGTGTCGTCTCCATATAAGTGAAATATTCTTGAGTGGGACGTTAAACAACAATACAACCAACCAACTTACACGCATCTGGCGTTGTAAATGTTCATGCAGAATGTTATACGGCATGGATCCCTGGGACACCTTCTCCTACACATTTGCCTGTTTCCGGATTCTGGACCTGGAACTGAGTAAACAAATGAGCGTAAGTTCATCCATAAAAAAATGTAACGCGACCTAATCACTCAAATCCCTACGACTAATACCTTTTATTGCCATTCCAAGAATTCATGTTTTCTTATCAGGTCATCTGAAATTCCCCATTGCTTATATTTTATATTCATACATGTATATATTTTGTTTTGCAGTTTTCAAGACAAAGGAAAAAAACCAACATAAAACAAAAACAAAAGAGAACCACAATAAAAGCTCTGAGTCGTGTTACAGAAAACCAACACTTTTTAAAGAATGGCCTGGTTCTTCTAGACATTATATCGGTAAAGATAATGCTTAACTGAAATGATTCGTTATTTTGTATCTTATGTCAGCGAGTGTTCTAAAGATTTGCAAGATTTTAGGAAAATGTCTCGCTAAAGTATATTATATTTCATAAAAGATGAAACGCAGAATTTACACTGCGTTTTAGGTTTGATAAGTTCACAGGCTGTCAATGTTAGTTTATTAATGCTTAAAGTTTCATTCAAGAGTTTTCAATAATGTGGCGACGTTGCGGAATACCGTTGAAGAACTCCAAAAGTTTGCCCGTGCTATCCACTTTTAGCAATAGATAAACCTTATTATCACACTGCATTGTTTTTTCAGTACTAGTATTATTTCAAATCTGCCATGGGGTCAGAAGGCGAAACAGATATCACCAGATTTTATTTTATATGCTGACGACTTTTTCTAGTTAATTGAGTGATATTTAAATTACAAAAAATGGCTTGACGATTTTGCTGTTACATCAGAAAGATATGAAACATTCACCACGCCTTTGTATAGACAAGAGCCCTTGATCTCACGTTCTAAATATGAGAACGTTATTCTGAGATATAGACAGAATATACAAGGCAAGAAAAGGCAAAGAACTACATAAAAGATTAAAAGCATGAGTGTCATATAAATACCTCCAGAAGACGGCACTCTGCCATCAGGATCTGATGTTTTCAGATTATCCACAAGAGTCTGAACTTGTTCTAATACGTTTTCTGCAAAAGGAAGTAGGTTTTGTTGATTCTCGGACTGTTGATTACTTCCTTCTCCTCGTCTTGCCGGGGAACGCTGTTGTTGTCGCAATGCTTGGGATCTCGGACCAAACGGAAAACTGCCACGGGGTGGTCCTTGTATTTGATTTGTTTGTACTAATTGGTTAGCTCGTGGAACACCAACATTTTGTGATTGTCTACGTGGAGGTACTTGAGGAAATCTTTGAAATTGATTCATAGGTTGCATCCCCTGGAATGGAGGGGCTACTCCACGTGGATTAATGTCCATTGGCAAAGCATTCGAACCACGTATACCTGGTACCATATTGAAAGCCAGTGGATTCTGCTGTCCATCAGAAAATACCGAGTTCTGATTTGGGTTATCGTTCCTTATTAACATATTATTTTGTGCATTTGCCGTTGCGTCGACAGGAGTAGGCGGCGATTCGACAGGAGGAGTGTTGTCATTAGCATTTGTGCTTCCCTGCTGTGTAATTGGATCATTTGCCGGCTCATTATTAAAAATGGGCCCAAAAATACCACCTTCTGGGGTTGGTGTTGTGGTTGGACTATCCGTCGGAGCAAATATATCATTAGCAGTATTAGGACCAAACAAGCCTGAGGAGGTATCAGTGTTGGTTACAGGGTTTGCCTGGCTGTCTACGGCGGGACCGTTTGCATTTGCCGGCTCAGTATCAAAAATGGACCCAAAAATGCCGCCTTCTGGGGTTGGTGTAGTGGTTGGACTATCCGTCGGAGCAAATATATCATTAGCAGTATCAGAACCAAACAAGCCTGCCTGGCTGTCTACAGCGGGAGTTTTACTTTCTGCAAAGATGCTTGGATCTGGAGCGAACAAATCTGTAGAAGAATCTGTTTTCGTCCCCCCTATTTCTGTATCAGATGAAGGAGCAACATCTTTGACTACCAATGGATCAGTCGGAGGTTCAACAAATATGTTAAAGGGGCCACCTGTTCCGCTAGGGTCTGCTGACAGCGAGGGATCAGGGGACGGGTTTGCATCCAAAAATAGACTTTGATCGGGTGATTGAACCGGTATGCCGTTAGCATTAGATGTCGATGGTTGACTCACTGGTTCATTCGTGCCCATGACAAATGGCGAATCAAAAAGTCCTGTATTTTCTACTCCACTTGTTGGGATTGACGTAACTACTCCTTGTCCTGAAGGTTCTGTCTGAGAAGTGCCACCATTAAGAAAGGCCATGAAATCTGTTTGCGCAGGCGCACTCGGTGCTGGTGTTGTGCTGCCTTCCCCTGCAGCTTCTTTCAAAATAGCGTCTAGCAAATCCAGTGATGGCATGTTGCTGGGTTGCTGTTGTCCTGATCCTCCGTTCCTAAACCTATCTATGTTTATCCCAAATGCTTGAGCGAGGGTTTTTGACGATTTGAATATGTCATTTGGATCTGGAGCTGGTGCGTTATCTTTTATAGGTGGCGCTGTCGTAGAAGACTCCGGAGTGGGATCTATAATTGGACTTAATTCCACTTGTTTGTCAATGCTAAATTCTGAAAATACAATGAATATCTAAAATTAGTTACTCCTCAACGTCGATTGTCTCCAATGTTTAATTGTACTGATGCATATGACATTTACCAGAAAGAAAAAAATCAATACAGGGAAAGTTTATGTTTGGACTTTGTTCAAATTATGAAATTATAGCTTTATTGCAATATCAACGAGAAATGCGACTAACTTCACGAGTAATGTCACATCAAGGTTACCCTCTTCAATCTTCCAAATGTTTAAATAATAAGTTCAATTGAACATGAATCTTAAGTAAATGTTTGACCAACAAAACAAATTTGATTCTTAAAAAAAAAATATATATATATATATAAAAGTCTAACGAGCCTTAGTGCTCCACTGAATTAAAGGAATTCCTATCTTATGTGACCTACATTACCCTCGGAGGGTCTTTGAAAACAGTTTCGACTTTATAACCAAATGGTGACATGATTCAACTCTTCAAATTTTATTTCTAGAGGATGATGAAAAAGAAACAAGACACTGTAGCTTATCCTGTCCCTCAAATGAGACTGTGAAAAGCCCAATAGTTCTTGGAACGTTAAAACACTGCCACTACTCAATTCGCCTAGGAATAGCCAAATGCAATGTGGTGACCATTTCATTACTGAATCATATTATTGAGTCGTACATTTTATATCAAAACATTTCATTTAAGTAAAAGATTATCGAGTCAATAACAATATAACCAACCAATTACCCAATGACAATAAAATGAAGTACAGATCGATAATCTATAAAAGAAATGTTATAAGCACACCGTGAACCCCCCCTCCCCCCCCCCCCGTTTTATTTTCGCCCTTTGCGCCTTCATCGTCAGTGGGCGAATCCAAAACTGGGCAATTAAAAAGAAGTTATCTTTCTTATATAGAGTTATGACAAGTTAAGGCGAATGTAAGTTGGGGCAAAAGTGTTTGCCAGTTGATATGCTCAAAAACAAGACAAGGCGGAAATAACCCTGTATACAGTGCTACTATAACCTTACATGCTTCATTTTATCACCGGCATTGCTGAATCCTTAACCTGATACAGACATTTTAGTTGTTATTGTTGTTTAACGTCCTACTCAAGACTATTTCACTCATATGGAGAAATCAACGTGTGCCGGTAAAGGGCAACAAAATTTTGCCTATGTTCGGCACTTATGGTCGTAGAGCAGGGAAGGTTCTATAACGTGCAAATATCTACTGTGACTCGGAACCTCGTAATTTACTCTCATTTGAAGTCGAACATGCTAACCACTCGGCCTAGGTGGCCTACAGACCTTTAAGACTATGGGATGCATGATCAAGTATGACTACTTACCTCTAGCTTCCCCCGTCTGACCGGATACCTGGCTCACTGAAACAAAGAGAAAAAGTTAGATAAACATTTCTTACAGTTTATTGTTGGCAGAATATATACATTTCACGTATATCTCAAGCTAATATAAACGTTTAACCACGATATTCAATATGATCCTATCTTGAAGATCTAACGAAATTCCTGCGTGTAACTTACATCTTTCAACAATGCGGCTACGACATAACCCTTGGCTAAATGACGTCAACAACTTCGGCTCGTAGCAGTTACGGCATTGAACGCACCTAAGTTATACCGTCGATTCCTGAAGGTCGCGTTTTAATTAGGTAGATATAGCTAAAAACAAGGGAATCTGAATATCAAGTGGTGGTTTAAGGTGTGCTGGTGGAGTTGGAAACCTCTGTTGTGCGAACTGTACTGTCATAATAGAATGGCTCTCCATTTCATTTCTATGGTAAAAAAGTGGACTGTTGAAGATACCAAGGGGATCAAAAAATCAAAAATCCAAAGGCGGACGAAATCATGGCCAAACAAAAAAGAGAGAACACAAACAGCTATCAACACAACAACACACGAAAAATAAGTAACACGAACCCCCACCATAAACCAGGGGTGAGTTCAGGTGCTCCGGAAGGGTAAGCAACTCCTGTTCCGCGCGCGGAACCCGCCGTGTCACAAATTTTCGAATACAAGAATGTCACAATCGGTGATGGTCACAAACGAGAAAAGGGGAGGTCCCAATTAGGTATGCGACAAGGTGGACATACCTCTCATCTGTTATTTACAGATATACCATATTAATAAACCAGGCCATGATGGCACGCATATTTTCGAATACAAGAATGTCACAATCGGTGATGGTCATAAACAAGAAAGGGGAGGTCGCGATTAGGTATGCGACAAGGGGCACATATCTCTCATCTGTTATTCACAGATTTACCATGTTAATCAACCAGGCCATGATGGCAGCAAATTTTCGAATACAAAATTGTCACAATCGTTGATGGTCACAAACGAGAAAAAGGAGGTCGCAATTAGGTATGCGACAAGGTGGACATGTCTCTCATCTGTTATTTACAGATATACCATATTACTCAACCAGGCCATGATGGCAGCAAATTTTCGAATACAAAATTGTCACAATCGGTGATGGTCACAAACGAGAAAAAGGAGGTCGCAATAGGGTATGCGACAAGAGGGACATATCTCTCATCTGTTATTTACAGATATACCATATTAATCAACCAGGCCATGATGGCACGCATATTCAGTAATATCAGTAACTTACTAGCTACATGAACAAACATGTCCTTATCCAATAAAGATCCGAGATTGACAATGAGACCAACAAAGACGCCACAACATTCATGTACATGTATATTACTACAATATGTCTTGACTCATCAGCAACAGACTGAAGTTTCACTTGAATAATCTTTTGAGAACCGATCTTAATTCAAGGGTCTATGTCTATATTTTACATCATTCCCATTCAACAGGATATATTTACTCCTCCTCGATACCTGGGCTGGGCACCATAAAACTTATGAATTTACTTAAGTCTGAAAACATTCTCAAATTCAGTTCATCCTGAATTCTGATTGGCCGAGAGACTAGATTCTCAGACTTAAGT
>JACSZP010041090.1:0-17547 GCA_016161895.1 Pinna nobilis | reverse complement strand
AAAGATTGACTATAACGAGATAAATATCTTACTCCCTTCAACTACAATTTACGTTATATGTTGAGTTGACTGTATTATATTGTGAATGTTGAATATCTTTCACTTTAACAGAGAAGATTTTACTGTAATTTTGTTTTTCAGTAACACAAGAAGGAAAGGTGTATGCCTGTGGTGAGGCCACCAATGGACGACTTGGCCTGGGTATGAGCTCTGGCACTGTGTCTGTTCCTAGGCAACTGAGCTCACTCAGTCAATATGTCATCAAAAAAGTCGCAGTACACTCGGGTAATTATGAACACTTCTATCTACAGTATCATCGAGTCACTAGTTTTCAAATAACATACAGCATATAGAAATTACCAGCCTTGATCTCATTATTCTGAAAATATCATCATGCAGGTTTGACAATAAGTACTTTACGTACGCTTGAAATGATGGCATTATTTGACTTCCAGTTTGCTGGTGATACGAGGTAACATTTGACGTAAAATATTTTGGTTCCTCACCGAAACAGGTTACCTTGTAATAAATAAATACGAAAAATGTCATTATAAAAAAGTTGTGATAGTGTCTTTAGGCTCCTATTTGATGTATAGAATTACTTTTATATTTGCTAAGTAATTTTTTTCATTCAGAAACTAATTTTCTGTAAGTAGTCATAATCCATTAAACTATATCAGAAATCTTATTATACATGTACATTTCTACACATTTTATAGGTGGTAGACATTCCCTAGCTCTGACTGCAGATGGCAAGGTGTTTTCCTGGGGAGAAGGAGATGAGGGGAAACTTGGTCACTTCAGCAGATGGTAAGTACTGACCACACTGAACAACCACTGTTGGATTTTGAATTAATAAGAGAAAAAAGCTAAATTTAGTTAGATCAGTGAAGTAGTCTGCTAAGTGAGGTCAAGGCTAATGAGAGGTTATCTCCCATGTAAGGTGGTCTTAAGACAAGGTTACACCAACATTGCAAAAGAAAATTGACTGATCTGGTATTAGCATGGTGGAACCTGTCATCATATACAAGACCACTGGACATGAGAGTTTACTTTATAAGAAATCTAATTTTGTTTCTCAATATAACCATTTTCGGAAGTTCATCTCGTATACATGTATACATGTACCTTGATAGGTAGCATGTTGTGAACTTCTGGTTCCCTTTCTAATTTTTGCTATGATAATTGAACTTTAGTAATAACAAAAAATTATTCAGTATCATACATGTATATGTATGTTGCCTTTTGTTCTGAAAAGTGATTATTTTTAGATATTTATGGCAATGATTACAACTTTTTGCTTAGGAACTGTGACAAGCCTAGACTGATAGAAGCACTGAAGTCAAAACGTGTCAGAGACATTGCCTGTGGAAGTTCACACAGTGCAGCTATAACATCAAATGGTGACCTTTATACATGGGGACTTGGAGAATATGGTCGCCTTGGTCATGGGGACAATACAACACAGCTGAAGCCAAAGCAGGTTAGTTTTATCTATTGAGAAATTTGTATTTCTTATTAGTACGCCTGAGCTGGGCACTATAAAACATAAGAATTTACTGAAGACTTAGAATGTTGTCAACCCCAGCTTCTCAGCCAATCAGAATTCAGATTCACCCTGAGTTAAGTAAATTCTCAGACTAAAGTAATTTCTCAAGTTTTATGGTGCCAGGCTCTGACTAATTTTAAGAAGTTTTGTTTTTTGACTATGATACTTAGGATGACCAATCGGAAATTATCTTCACTCTTCAGTAACGGACAATTGTTTGTTAAATTCAGTGTATGAAAATTGTATATTACACATTAAGATTTCACAATTGTGTATTAAAAAAGGTGATTCAAGGAATTCTTTATAGATAATTATATATCATGCCTTATTTGGTTGGTTAATTTGCATTATTATCCAGGTAAGAGCATTGTCCAATCAAAGAGTCATCCAGGTGGCATGTGGCAGTCGAGACGCTCAGACATTAGCTCTTACAGATGAGGGACGTGTGTACTCCTGGGGTGATGGCGATTTTGGAAAGTTGGGAAGGGGAGGCAGTGAGGGGTGTACAGTGCCTCACGAGGTAGAAAGGCTACAGGGATATGGAGTGTGTCAGATTGAGTGTGGGGCTCAGTTCTCACTGGCTCTTACTAAGTCAGGACAAGTCTGGACATGGTAGGTGTTTAATCAAAGATCATGTAATGGTTTGTTGATTTGTTTTTAAACTCCCACTCAAAATCTTTCACTTAAATGTAGACATCACCGTATGCTGGTGAAGGGCTATAAATTTTCCTTATGCTCGGCTCTCATGACCATAGAGCAGTAACGGTTCTTTAACATGCTGACACCTACTGTATCATCTCAGTTTTGACTGTCTTATGCAGAGGACAGGAAAAATCAGCCAAGCTTGCAAAGTGGATTCAAGCATCTGACCTCTCAATCAGAAGGCAAATAAGCCAACCATGGAGCTGTTAAGGCCTACAAAAGTGTGTTTGTGTATGCTAAAGTAACAATGAACAATGAAGTTTGATATTTGCTTTTATAAATTGAACTGAAGGCTGCCTAGAAAATCGAATGTCAGTGTTTGATGAAATATTGACTCACTTTTATGAGAAATATTCATTGTAAGCTATTTCTGAAAAGACGTCCCAGATACTATTGATTTCAGACCAACCATGAACATTGGAGAAAGTTCATTCATGTTACCAATCCCAACCATTTTGCTCAGTCTTTTCTGCATATTTGTCACATTATACTATGTGTTTTCCTGTACATTTTAGGGGAAAGGGTGACTATTTTCGACTTGGTCATGGAACAGATGCCCATGTTAGAAAACCACAGCTTGTAGAAGGTTTGAAAGGCAAGAAGATCATCCATGTGGCAGTAGGCGCGCTACACTGTCTGGCTGTCACAGACACAGGACAGGTAGGATATAATTTAGTAACAAAGTGTATAGTTTTCTTACTTGACATGGTTTTGAACCCAGCAATGTCTCGTTAAAAAAAAGAGGGAAATAACTTGAATATCAACCATGTATATGATATGGTTTGTACAAGGTATCATTTAATCAATCAAATTCCAAGGATCTGGTAGTCAGTAAGAGATTGGTACCAAACAGGTGCAAAAGAAGTTTTTCCTCTGTGATGAAATAAAAAGCACCTCCTACATGTAACAACTTTCGATCAGGTGACACCACTCTCATTTGCAAAATGCAAAAATGTAGGCCCTGGACTGTAGAGGAACAGTGCCTTAATTGAAGCTAATGAAAATGGGAGAAATCATAATGTAGAACTATTCAAGTTTAATGAAACTGTGCGAAACCACCTGTAATTTCTATTGATACATCTATATTTTTTTTCAGGTGTATGCTTGGGGTGACAATGACCATGGTCAGCAGGGTAATGGCACCACCACGGTCAACAGGAAGCCTGCCCTTGTGCATGGTCTGGAAGGTTACAAGATCACCAGAGTAGCCTGTGGTTCCTCTCATAGTATTGCCTGGGCCACCACAGATATGTCTGTACCCACCTCTCATGATCCAGTTCTCTTCTCCACCTCCAGAGATCCACTTGGATCCTCCATACTAGGTAGGAACTCTGTGGCCCTGTGGCTTAGAAATCATGCATTTAACAAAAATGATATTCAGTCTTTAAATTCATGTGAAGTTTTTTAATAAAGTGATGTATTTTCCAAAACCCATGAAATTTTTACCTCTTTAGATCAGAAGGTAGAGGGGTTTGTATTTTCCAAAACCCATGTATTTGCTACTTCTGTAGATCAACAAGTAAAGGGTCTAACCCTCCCAGAGGTCACTCACGTTTCCTTTCTTTTTGAGGAGATAGTTTAAACTGATTTCTCCTATCACAGAAGATATTTGACTGTCCTTAGTACCGAGCATAGGCTGAAATTAAAATCCCTTAAATGGCATTTGATAATGCCTCAGCATGAATGAAGAATTCTTGCTTTCAATGCTAATTAAAAATTCAAGAATACCATTAGAGATGCACTGTAGTTTCAGAAGCAGGTGATACTGAATACAGTGAAATCTTTATCCCCATATTATTTTTGCTCCATTCACGCTCATCAGAAGTGGATGAATTTAAACTGGGCGAATTTAAAAACAGTAAAGTCGTTGAATAGAATTATGACTAGATTGGGCAAATTTGAAATGGAGCTAAACGGTATACAAGTGCATTGCAGCGAAAATAACACGGAGTGAAAATAAACCTGTATACAGTAACCAATAATTGATGCTTGAAGTGGAATGTTAAGAAGACATTCATATAAATCTATTGTTGTTAGCTTTATAATCTTTGGTAACCCTAGTATCTAATTTTTTTTTATTTAGGTATGAATGAGAGTGTTACAGAGGAAAACCACATCCAGACATCGTCTCCTCCAACACAGACAACGATGTCAACTCGCCCATCCCTGGCCAAGATAATTCTGTCTCAAGAATCAGATGTGTCCAAACAACAAGCTCTTAGTCATGTTCTTACAGCATTACAAATCACCTATGCCAGGTAAATAATGCCATGTACTTATAGCAATACAAATCACCTATGCCAGGTAAATAATGCCATGCACTTATAGCAATACAAATCACCTATGCCAGGTAAATAATGTCATGTACTTATAGCAATACAAATCACCTATGCCAGGTAAATAATGCCATGCACTTATAGCAATACAAATCACCTATGCCAGGTAAATAATGTCATGTACTTATAGCAATACAAATCACCTATGCCAGGTAAATAATGTCCTATACATATAGCGATACAAATCACCTACACCAGGTAAATAATGTCCTATACTTATAGCAATACAAATCACCTACACCAGGTAAATAATGTCCTATACTTATATCAATACAAATCACCTACACCAGGTAAATAATGTCATGTACCTATAGCAATACAAGTCACCTACGCCAGGTAAATAATGTCCTATACTTATAGCAATACAAGTCACCTACGCCAGGTAAATAATATCCTATACTTATAGCAATACAAATCATCTATGCCAGGTAAATAATGTCATGTACCTATAGCTATACAAATCACCTATGCCAGGTAAATAATGTCATGTACTTATAGCAATACAAATCACCTACGCCAGGTAAATAATGTCATGTACTTATAGCAATACAAATCACCTACGCCAGGTAAATAATGTCCTATACTTATAGCAATACAAATCATCTATGCCAGGTAAATAATGACCTGTACTTATAGCAATACAAATCACCTACGCCAGTTAAGTCATGTTATACATTTCCTTCAAGTCTAACATGTCAACACGTCTTTAGCTTGTTGGCCTTTTGAACCTGAGGTCAGGGATCTGCTGTCCCTATCTTGCAGATGAAACAGTGAAAACCAAGGTCCCATTTCACAGTAGGTGTCAGTACATAAAAGAACCGTCCCTGCTCTTTGGTCATAAGTGCCGAGCAGAGGCAGAATTTGTTGTCGTTCCCCGGCACACCTTGACGTCTCCCAACAACCAATCAAATAATGCCAGGTCCTTGAAGCATTACAAATTGCCCATAGACATCCTATTAAACAACAAGTCATAACTTTACTTACTTTTCAGGGATGCCATTGTGGACGCTATGGCAAAAGAGGAACAACCAATGCCCATCATCTCAGACAGCAAGTCCTCACAGCTGATGCTGGTCCAGCCCTCCAGTAGTGTACCACTGTCACTGAACCTGGAGCGCAGCAACAACGGAACATCAACTCCCCGATCAGAACAGGATGTAGGGGAGGTGGTAGATCATACGGATATTAACGTGGCATTAGCCGACTCCACCACAAGTGATCAGGTAATATATTTCAGGGTACAGATGTCTTCATATTAACTGAAGTACAAATAAAATTGTTATGTATGTAGGGTGTCAGCTAGTAAAGATCTTACATGGCTTGTTATTAACAGATCTTTAAATACCCATAGATAGAGAACAATCAGTTTGCATTACTTAAGTTCCACATTTTCGGATTTTAAAGTAGAGTCATTTATACATCTGGTAGGGGAGAGAACTTATACTTGTACCACCATGAATTACTCTCTCACACTACAGTGGAACCTGATTAACCTGAACATTTTTGCTCCCTAGCAAATTGTCCAGATAAATGAAGCATATGGGTCAATGAAACATATCTATTATGATGGCCAAACAGAATTTTAAAATTGTTTGCCCCTGGAAATTTCATCCAGAAGGTGAGATAATTGTCCAGATAAATGAAGCATATGGGTCAATGAAACATATCTATTATGATGGCCAAACAGAATTTTAAAATTGTTTGCCCCTGGAAATTTCATCCTGAAAGTGAGATTTCGAGATTAATGAGGCTCAATTATAGTCACATTGGTAGTTGTCAAATGCTCATTTATCTCCCTTTTTTTGTTTCCAGATGTTTACCAGCACACATGGAGACATTCCATCATTTCCCAGCATGCATTCTTTAGCTTCTCGTGTTCCCTTGGAAACCAGCATCATGGCTGAAACCTTTACCACCACTGACGAAGTCACCAGTACAGCTGATGTCAACTCCATGGCCTTTCCACTAGGGCTGGATGAATTCACCAACACGTTGACGGTCGATGACTCTCGTGTTCTAGTCGAGTTGCTGAAACTTGCCGTTGCCTCCCGTGTGAGTGAGAAAGGCAAAGATACTCTCTCAGACATTCTCAAGCACCTAGGAAAAGCTTATCAGGCAGTAAGTGGCAGTGTAGAATTTACCAATACTTTTGATATTAATTAATATAACTCTACCATATTGTCTTACATTATTGAAATGTACAGTAGAGCCTCATAAATCTGGACACTTTTGTTCTCAAGCAAATTGTCCTGATAAATGAAGTGTCTGGATTACTAAATTGTATCTATCATAATGGCCTATTCAGTTTGAAAATTTTTTTCTCTATTAAAGTCGTCTCGAAGGTGAAGCATCCAGATTATTGGCGTCTGGCTTAATGAGGCTCAACCGTATGTGTGTTTTTTGGGTTTTTTTTTGGGGGGGGGGGGGGTTGGAGTTTTATTTGTGCGCAATATGCAAGCATTTTCATAGCTGTCTTATTTGAACATAATCTTACTCAAAAACTGACAGTGGTCCCATTGTATATCCCTTATTTCAAAGATTAGTGGCATACATATTTCTTCTGTATGTTTGTCTTTCTTTCTGGCTGTCTGTCCATCGGTAGCAAATGACCTTTTATATATGTGAGTGGAATACAAATGAATAATACACAGATCCAGTTTAAGTTTCATTCAAATTCATCTACGTTTAGAGTAATTTAAGTATTTGGACAATGTTTGGTAAGGAACTTCTAACGCTTGGTAAACAGACGGATGTATATGAAGATACCACATGCTCTGGAATGTGT
Organism: Pinna nobilis; assembly: GCA_016161895.1. Taxonomy (NCBI): domain Eukaryota; kingdom Metazoa; phylum Mollusca; class Bivalvia; order Pterioida; family Pinnidae; genus Pinna; species Pinna nobilis. The sequence continues at coordinate 10,175 of JACSZP010041090.1, read as the reverse complement.
ATGGCTGAATGTGCATTAAAATGACACTATTCAAGTTGCCATGTCTGCATGTATATTTCTGAATTTAAGGTTGCAGAGATGTTGCTTGAGTTGTGTGTGACAGAACTAGAAGACGTAGCATCAGACAGAATGTGCGGGAGGTTAACGGCACAGCCTGTAGTACAAGAAAGTCCTCATCCATATACAGATGATACATCCCTTACAGCTAACATTAAAATCACAGGTAATTACATTTCACTCTCTTTGTTCAGTTGATAATGAACATTTTTTCTAAGCCAGTTAAGGATGTACAGGTTGAATCCATTTCTTAATTTCATTGTCAAAGAAATTGAAGATCAATGGGCTTACAGTGTTTTGATCCAGAATTTGCATATTTTTGTACAAAATTATGATTTTCCGCATATTTATGAATATTTACAATTGATACATGTATGGGAATTTTTAAATTTCACAATTGTCAGTCTTGTTTACACATCTGTCCACACTCATTTCTGTACACATGTACATGTATGTGGTATCAACCCAGATTTAAGTAGGATTTTGAAATATTTTGCTTTTCTTTGAAGGTGCTGAGGCACTAAGAGTAGAGTTTGACAGACGATGCTCAACAGAGAGACGTCATGACCCACTGACAATAATGGACGGATCTGGGAGGACGTTGTCTGTCAGATCAGGTGTGTAGTTAGATACCATTATCTATTAGGTAATGTTAGTAAAACTGTTTTATTTTTCAAAACAGTTTCTTTTTTGCAAGTTGAGACAAAAGATGGTATAGAATTTAACTAAAAATACATTAACAGAATACCTGTAGCTAGAGAATTTCTACACCTGAAAATGAATAAATTTTACATTTGTTTCTTTTAACCTAAGTGTTGTTTTCGATTTATGTAAATAGTGAACTTTTAAAATTAAATTCTCTTGTTTGATAGCAATTAAAGGAGTATGAATGGATTTATATAAACCTAATGTTAAAAGTCTGTGTTGTAATATATAGAATGAAAATAATTCTCCTCCAGGTTAGAAAATCTGAAATTTATGAATTATTTATTATTATTAATTATTGAATACTGAGTACAGTTGAACCAGGAGATATTGTAATCAAAGGGGGATGAATTTTTCTTTGAAATAATCAGGGTTTTTGAAATAATTGAGTTAACAAAGGAATAGTGTAATTTAGCCGGATAATTAAATTCATTTCAAATTAAGTGGGATCTCAGTATATCAAGATTCAAAATAAGTAGAAATTTTTTATTGTAACACTGTCTCTATTTTGGTTACAATTTGTATCCTGCACATGTTCTTATGATGATTATTTTTACAAATCTGTACAATACATTTTTAGGTCGAGAATGGACAGACTGGTCACAAGAATTACGTATCCCTGGTGATGAACTGAAGTGGAAGTTCACCAGTGACGGGTCTGTGAACGGATGGGGATGGCGCTTCACCGTGTATCCCATAATGCCCGCAGCTGCTCCCATGGATATGCTGTCTGACCGTACAGTGTTGTCCCGTCCTTCCATTGACCTTGTGACTTGCCTCTTGGACTTTAACCTTGAGATGAACTTTGAGAAAAACATTGTGGCAAGACTTGCAGCTGCCCTTGCTGCCAATGCACAGCTGAGCTCATTAGGTAAAAAATGAAATTAATTCTCTTTACCAAGTATACTATAGATAAAAATATACAAACTTTCAAAAATGACATTCCCTTACAAGGAACCGTCTGCCTGTGGTCCACTCATCATTGGGAGATTGTAATTTCACTCTGTGTACCAACATTTACATATTTATCCATTTCAAAGAACATAGAAAATTGTTCTTCAAATCCATTAATAAGAAATTAGTAAATTTGTTGATATTGCCTTCTTCAAAGCTAGAAGGATCAATGGTTATTTCTAGATTCCACTTTTCTGGTCCTTCTGTTTATCTATGAATCACTTCATAGGCTTTCCAGCCTGGTCAGCTTAAGTTATGGATTCTTAGTCTGCTGTCAAAAATTAAGAATAAGAATCAAGTATTGACTGCATGCGCAGATCTAGAGGGGTGGGGAGGTTTCAAGGGGTCCAGACCCCCTGGAATTAGCAAAATATATACATGTACCACCATTGGTCAATTATACTTAGATTCTCATTTTAACAGTGTTGGGATTTTCCTTAACACAAGTTGGACCCCCACCCCTGGAAAAGTTGGATCCCCTGAAAAAAATCCTAGATCTGTACAGTCATTTTATTCTGTGCTTCAACATTAACATTGAAAGTGTAAATACCATTTTTTTCTTTTGTCAGGTGCAACCCAGAGAATGTGGGCACTACAGAAGCTACGTAAGCTGATAGCAGCCAACACAAGTCAGGTCAATGTGAATGCTTTGTTAGCCAGTCCCACAGTAGAGACACCAGACCAGGAGGGCGGCAGTCAGTCAACTGTTGTATGTTGATAATTTAATGTTATCTCAAAATCCTCATTCATTAATCTTCACCTTACAGAGATGCTAGTTTTCAGGAAAAATCCTGAAATCAGGATTTTTTTATTCAGTTCAGGATTTTTTCCCTATAGAAAATGCAATATTTGGTTACATTTCTGATGTAGATGGACATTTTCAGGATTTTTTTGTCCTTGGTAGTAGCATCTCTGACCTTAAGTTGTTTTTATTTATCATCCCAATGGAGAATCTCTTCCTCATATGGAGACTTTGCCAATTGCTGAATGGTGAGGGGGTTCAGTTTTGACATCTGTTTGGTAATTAGGGCCATTGAGTAATGCATGGTCTTTGCATAATAGCACCCACTGCGACATAAGGCCTTATTTTTTGGCTTGCCATGACATAATTCAAAACCACAAATATTATACCGCTGTTGTTTGCATCCGCTTCTGTAGTCAAAAAATTAACCAGGTCTATATTATTTGAACTTGAAAGATTGGGCTTTGATATAGAATATATGGATTCCTCATAATAAGGGGTTTTCTTTTAAGACTGTGTCTTTTGGTCTAGTTGGACCGACTTGTTTTTTACTGACACTGGACTGACCCCCTTAAAGAAAACTCTTTCTTCATCTTTATTACCTTCAGTGAGATTTGATGTCTTCTGGCATCACTCTTGTTACTCTCATCTTAAAGACAACATAACAAAACAAAACCACATCCAAATGAGTTTCAAATTGATTACTACATTTATCTGTCTATATTTTAAGCTTCTGAGTGAGTCAGCAGTAGTCTCCCTTGTCAAAGGTTTACCAGAAGCTCTACAGAGACAGTTTGAATATGAAGATCCAGTCACCAGAAGTGGCAAACAGTTAATGCATAGTCCATTCTTCAAGGTAAGCCTCCTCTCTCTTTATATGGTCAGATACTCAATTGTTGACTGTACGGGCACATTAGCCTTCTTAATACATGTATGTATTAATGCAGGTACATCCATGGCTGTTACAGTAAAACCTGTGGTTATTATTATTGATAATTTCTCACTTAGCTGTACATCCCAACAACATGCATGCCATTAATACATGCATTTATGTAGCCTACTCATACATTTAACATATGGTTGGTTTTTAAATCTGACTCCCTGTGTGAACTGAATGTCATTTACAGGAGCTATTTTTGTTGATAATGCATAAGTCTGTTTTGGTGGTCATTGGTCATCTTTGATTCAGCAGACACCTCTCTGTAATGGACACATTGATTAGTCTGACAAATATCTGATAGCATGTGTTTATTATATTAATACGATTTCTATATTTAAATATTCTAGCGCGATCCTGCTCTTATTTTACAGGTCTTGGTAGCCCTGGCTTGTGACCTTGGACTAGATACACTCAGCTGTTGTAAGGAGGCTCATAAGTGGGCATGGTTCAGAAGATACTGCATGGCAGCCCGAGTGGCAGCAGCCATAGTTCAAAGGTCAAAACTGCCGTCCGCCTTCTGTGAGGAAGTTAGAAAAAAGATTCAAGACATTTCTGGAGATGGAGAAGATTTACTGAGAGACCACGAAAATCATAAAATGTTCAAACAAGAGCATGACGAACAGCTGCTCCTATGGCTCAATAGGTAAGATTGAAAAAGGAGTCAGGAATATTTTATTATGCTGTACATGTAACAGGAGCATTTAAGATAGTTTTGTAGTGGATTTCATTTTAGTTCATAAAAGTCTCTTTCCTTATTATATGGCATTGGTTAATATGGTTCTTGAACATTATGTCCCATGATCAAGTAAGTTGTATAATATTGTTTACTTTGATCGATATGAGTAAATTGCAGAGGTTTCAAGCACTTTGGACAAGTTAAAAAAAAAGGCTGACTTGACTTTAATGAGTGAAAGAATTGTCAATTCCAGAAGATGTCTTGCTAAAAAAAAAAAGAACTCATTCATGGTTCTTGGGAAATGTCCTATATCCTGGGAGAAGAGTAAGTTGGATCCAGAATTTAAATAAGTGGTTTCTCTCTAGAACATGCATTGAAATTATGGCTGGTTTCCAACTTCAAAGACTATGAATGCAAGAGTAAAAATGTGTACAGATTTTATCAGAACTGATGATAGAGTAAACAGGTCTGTGAGTTGCTTGGTGCTATACCAATCAAGATTAGGAAGCACAAATTTCATAAATTTCTGTAAATCTTTCAGGAAACCTGAAGACTGGACGCTCTCTTGGGGAGGTAGTGGTCAGATCTGGGGCTGGGGACACAATCACAGGGGACAGCTAGGAGGAGTAGATGGGGCAAAGGTGAAGCTACCTGTCAGCTGTGAAACCTTGGCCACACTGAGACCTGTGCAGCTGATTGGAGGAGAACAGACATTATTTGCTGTCACAGCAGAAGGAAAGGTATGGATGCTATCAAAATGAATTTATATTGCACTGGTCTTGAATTGTGCTAACTATTCATGAAAGTTCATAGAAATTGTCCATCAATGTGGCTTATTTTAAGTGTGTAAACTGTGATCTTGATCTAGTTTCATCATCAACTTCAGCCTTATATGTACTCCAAAATTCTGTGGCAGGGCAGATGTGTTTAGTAACCAAGATCAAAGTTATCAAGGACATAAGTCATTAAATATAGGAGTGCTTGAGAATTGCTGCAGTATTAATAAAGTGTTCATAAAGTTCACATTTTTTGTTGTACACTGTGGAGCTTTACAAACCCTGTATATGAGCATTGAAATTGAGAATATGTTGCCAGATTCCAATCTTCAAGAAAGTCACTTCTTACGTGAGATTCTGTGGAACAATAGGAAAAATCAAAGCTGACTAGTGATCCACTCATAACTACTCATTTTTCATTCAAGGTTTATGCCACAGGATATGGAGCTGGTGGCAGACTTGGAATAGGTGGCACAGAGTCTGTGTCATCACCTGCTCTTCTGGAGTCTATACAACATGTATTCATCAAGAAATTAGCCGTCAACTCCGGAGGGAAGCACTGTCTGGCTCTGTCCGCAGAAGGAGAAGTGTACTCCTGGGGAGAGGGAGAGGACGGAAAACTGGGACACGGAAACAGGAGGTGGGAAGAGTCCTCTTGATTTATGCTTGTTGTATTTTAACATGTTAATTGATGCATTGACGTGTAGTAAGCAATTTGCATAGCTCATTTGAGAGCAGGACCTTTGTCTGGGCAATTCTGGTCCAATCTCCAATCAAGCCAGATTTTAAGATATAAGTTCTTGTTAGTAGATTTTTAAATAAAAACGTTTCTTAGCCTTTTACATTAATGGTGAACATCATACATCATAGTCAGACTGTACAAATGATGTAGCACTATAATAGGCCATGGAAATAAAGACAACTCAAGAAGGATGCAAAGAAACATAATTTTGTCATCTTCTCACTGGAGAATAACGTCCTAGTTAGCAATAAATGATGTACAGTGGAGTTGGTCTATAACGTAGTCAAAGGGGATTATTATATTTGGGGTTTTATTCCTCTTCGTAATAGCACTGAATTTGCTTTAAGCCGATTCGTTATAGACCGACTCTACTTTATAATAAGTTTGCTTGACAACTTGAATTTCTTTGGAACTAATTGCTTTAATGTTAATAGGGCTGATTTATATAACAGAATAACGTTGAACTTGACTTGAAGAACACCTCTGTATAATGGATATTTGTTTGTAAAGGTCACTTGGTGAAATTTCCTTGGTCCAGAAATCCATACAAAAGCCACCTATCTAATATGGTTATCTTTTGTCCATTTCCATTAATGGCCTTTATAGACAAGTTTTAATGTATATGTGATTGCATACCAGTTCCAGCAGTATTTTGAAGTAGATCATGCCAAGAGACTTCACATTAGTTTCTCATCTTTCTACGTTGTTAGTGCAGTTGCATCATGTCTATATTTGTTGCAGTCCTTGTGACAGACCCAGAGTAATTGAATCACTAAGAGGAAAAGAAGTCGTGGACATTGCTGCTGGGGGCGCCCACAGTGCCTGTGTCACAGCTAACGGTGAACTGTATACGTGGGGTAAGGGCAGATACGGCAGACTAGGACACGGGGATAGTGAAGATCAACCTAGACCCAAATTGGTATGTGTATCCTCTATTTGTACATGAAATTGTGATTATGTTAAGAGACCATTAATGAAGTGGAAATTTGATAGATGAGAGTTTTAAATGTTAGATGCTTTCTGATAGGTGATTGTTGAATTTCTATGTCATAAAGTGAAGTGCTGAATGAAATTTGGATTAGGTAACTCAATTTTTAACACTTGAAAATTTTAGCTCCCTATCATAAATCTTAGCCATTCCCAATATTTGCAAATTATCTTCCTTGAAATCATAGGAGGTTTCTCAATCAAGAACATTAAGATTGATAAAGTCATGTCCAAGTTTTTAGTTTTAACAAGAGAGTAGTAGTCTATAGTAATTCTCAAAGAAATAATGGGAATACAGTCTAACCTGTTTTAATAGACTGTCCAAGGGAAGGAGCAAATAGGGTCACATATGACAGGTGATCTCTTAATTCAGGTGATTTATATAGGGAAAACTTTTTTTGGAGCCATTCATTTAGGTCACATATGACAGGTTTTCCTTTAATGCAGTGGGTGGGTAAGGCAAGTTAGACTGTGTTGTTCTTTGTACACAATTGGTTATGTATTACAGGCTCAATCAGACATATAAAAGAAATTTACTGTAGACATATTTACAGGAATAATGAGATATTCGTGTCATGTTGTTACAGGTGGAGGCACTGAAATCTTACCGAGTTTCAGATGTGGCTTGTGGCAGTGGAGATGCTCAGACTCTGTGTATTACTGATGATGACAATGTGTGGTCCTGGGGAGACGGAGACTATGGCAAACTGGGTAAGTAGGTCATCAACAGAACAGAAGGGGAGATAATCCAAATTTTAGACTTTCTTGTCTGTGTCCATTAAGAGTTATTTACTGCCATGCCTTTAGATAAGCTTTGATATTTCTCTTGTCTTTTGTTTATGGCAAGGCCTTCCATTACACACCAATATTTTGCCCTTTTAATCTTGACTTAGATATAAAATTGAAACCTTTGACCATATCTTTTAATGCTAAGTAATAAAACTTTCATGTTTTATGTGAGTAATTTAGAAAAAAATCCTTTTTAGAAAAACTTGCAAAAAATTGTTCGACATACTGCTAATTTATATTTCATGATTTATTCTTCTACAGGTCGAGGTGGAAGTGATGGCTGCAAGGTGCCAATGAAAGTGGATTCTCTCCACGGTTTCGGGGTATCAAAAGTGGAATGTGGATCACAGTTCTCTGTGGCTCTTACTAAAGACGGCTCTGTATTTACATGGTATGACTGATTTGTTTACATTTTACGTGTACTTAGCAAAGTTTCATGGTGTTTTTTTTTGTTTTTTGTTTAACTTTGAATCATGGTTTGAGTGTTCTGCCTTTGATATTTTGACAATTCTTAAATACGAGTTGAAATAATGTGAAAAACGGAGGTCCTGTATCACAAAGAGGTGTCAGCATCATAAAGAACCCTCGTTGCTCAGTGATGGTAAGTGCTGAACTTAGGCCAAATTTTTAGCCCTTCACCGACATTGTTGACATCGCTTTTAAGTTTAAGATTCTTGAATGGGACATTGAAGAGCAATAGAAATATCTGTTTTAATGGTTCAATATTTTGTTGTTATTTGTTTCCACATAGCAAATAGAGATTACACAACAAGTTGGGATTGATTATCATGTTTATCCAACTCGAGTTAGTTAATTTTCAAAGTTCAAAGCGCGAGCTTTAGCGAGAATTTTGAGACTTTGAAAATTAACTAACGAGAGTAGGATAAACATGATAATCAATCCAAAAGAGTTGCGTAAATTGTATCTACCATAACACTAGATAATTTTGCAAATCAAAGGATTGAAAACGTCAGAGTTTTTCTTCATTTCCAACTATAATGTAAGCCCACTCATTAATGTATTCTGACGTCAAGTACAATGACGTAAATTGATGACGTCATAATTGAATTTCCTGTTGGTTATCAGCCAATCAAAACACTCCGAAGACATTAACCACGTGTGGTTAATTGATATATCTAATCAACTTAGGCCTTGATTATACAGCTGTTTTATAATGGTTAAACTACGCATGTTATGGTAGAATTATAGATACTTAATTTTCACTTGAATTGATTTGGAAGAATAAAAAGAAATCATTAAAAGTTTATCTAATTTTGAGTGTATGTAAATGAAGCTATTGATTCAGCCATACCCCCATAGTTGTAATTTTTGGGGTAGTGTAAAATTCTTGTCTATTACATTTAAATGACTTTCCTATCATAAATCTTACATAAACACTTCTATCTTAACTCCTTGTTACAGGGGGAAAGGAGATTACCATCGACTCGGACATGGATCTGATGACCATGTACGACGACCACGGAAAGTGTCTGCCCTGCAAGGCAAAAAGGTCATTGATATTGCCTGTGGATCGCTTCACTGCGTGGCATGTACAGATTCAGGTGATGATTTTTATATTATATTGTTTTGTGATTTAGAATTCCATGCATGTTTAGAGAAGTCTTTATCAAGTATATGCAATAAGATAATAGAAGTTAATACAAACCATGAGTAATATCTAAAGAAGTCTCCCCTAATTATCACAGTAAATGAATTTATAGTATTGGCTTGTTTTATTGATTCATGTTGAGAAGACACTTTATCTTTTTAATCCACCTGTAATTTTAAATTTAGGTGTTCATGTTTGCAAAATCTAAACCAGTGATTTAAGTTTAAAAAAGGTGAGGATTAGGACTTTCAGATTCCAGGTATTCTCCTTATGAAAAGGCTGGCTGCTGTGACTGAGTGGTTGGCGTGTTTGACTTTGAATTGGAGGCGTGTTCAAATACGCGCAGTGCCACACTGCGGTTGGCCGTCACTGTCTTTCAGATGAGAGAGAAAAAAGTACTGTCACAGTAGTTGTTGGCACGTTAAAGAACCCTTCCTGCTCTATGACCAGCAGTGCTGTGCTCAGGCAAAATTTCTCACACTACACTGGCACATGGTGACATCTCCATATGAGTGAAATTTTCTGGAATGGGACGTTTAACAACAATGCAACAACAACAATTTATGAAAAGGCCCTATGTTTCCTTCCATTATTGTATTGTTGACTTTGTAATCTTGGCCACAAAGGTGAGACACCAGAAAACTTAAAACTGTACTATTAAGTTTGAGAATTTTCTCAACACTACCTTCTCAGCTTATCAACATTTAGTATTAGTGTGAGTTTTCAATCTTAAGATAATTTGTAAGTTATACAGTACAAAGTCTAGACTATTGTAATTTTTTTTTTGCTCACTTCGTACTTGATCTTGTTATACAGGTGAGGTGTACACCTGGGGTGACAATGATGAGGGACAGCTTGGTGACGGCTCAACAAATGCTATACAGAGACCCAGACTAGCCAGTGCTCTACAAAGTCAGTAAATTATGAGTTTTTATGCCCCCGTGATCGAAGATCGGGGGGCATATTGTTTTTGGTCTGTCTGTCTGTCTGTCTGTTTGTCTGTCTGTTTGTCTGTTTGTCTGTCTGTTTGTCTGCACACATGGTTTCCGTTAGATAACTCAAAAACTTTTCATCAGATTTAAACAAAATTTGGTGTAAGGCTTTATATCAGTAAGATCTCGGATGAGTTCGATAATGGTTGAAATCCGTCAATATTTGCCAGAGTTATGGGACTTTTAAATTGTAAAAATAGGTCATT
>JACSZP010041088.1:0-11053 GCA_016161895.1 Pinna nobilis | reverse complement strand
CGGATTAATGAGGCTGCACTGTATTATTTTTTTATTTCTTTTACAATGACAATGATGTGACATTGGTTAACAGCAATCAGCATGATCATGTACATGTGACAAACATCAAACCTGAACTTGGCGTTTTATTTAACCACTTCAGTGCATATTATGACGCAATGCTATCTTTATGATGCTGCGTAATTAATGTTGCAAAATATACATTTTAATGACGTATATATACTCGTCATACGCATTCAGGAAAAGTTAATGTCATGACGGATATATACGCACCGATGTGGTTACTTCATATTCAGGAAACACCTGGTTTCACACAGCCTACATAGTTACATCAACTTACCATATAGTTCCTGCTATGGAGGTACCTGTTGATATAGTCTTTATGGTAGTTACTGAGTGATGATGGGTTCTTGTTATACTTCTGTAATAATTTTTGTAACTTTTTGGTCATCGGTTGCCGTGCTTTCAGTCTGACGTGGTGATTGGTCGAGTTGAAGTGACTTCCACATGCTGCACATGTGCTTGGTAGTTTTGATGATGACTTTGTCTGGTTCACTGAAATATAAACATCAAAGTAAAGAAACTTGGCATACAAACGTGTAACATGTGCAGCCATAGTGAGTGTTTGCCTCTTTTCTTAAATTGTTCATGGTTTATGATACGGTATAATGTGAGCCACTCTGTTTTAATGTGAGCCACTCTGTGATAAAACAATCACCAGATCTTCACTTTTCAATGCAATGGCCAGGTAGAACAAGTCTGAAGAGGTCATAAACATTCACTTGCCCTGATAAAATATTTACTAACCCATATTACATGTTCTTGCAATAATTGTGTATTATTGTTTTCCTGATCACAATTTGCAAGTATTTATAAAACTCTACTAGCCCCAAAATTTATTTGTATTAGCCTTTGGCTACAGGGCATATGTTCAAGCTATGAGCAACTAATGTTGTGCATGTCATGGCTCGTGAGTCACCATGTAGCATTCCATGGTTAGATTCATTATAAATATTCATTCATCATTGTCTCCTATTTTCAGTCCTAAGGTTTAAGAGCTGCCATGGCTCCATTGAAAGTGTGTTTGCCTTCTGATTGTGAGGTCATGGGTTCAAATCTGCTGGAGGGATGTGGCTGGCTTTTCCTGTCCCTCAAATTGGACAGTAAAAACCCCTAGGTCCCGTGTCACAGTAGGTGTCAGCATGTTAAAGAAACCTCACTGCTCAACGGCTGTATGTGCCGAGCTTAGGCCTTTTTAACTCTTCATAGACATAGGGAGACCAAATTTACAAACAATGTTTAAAAACACGGTGCTTCAATATCATAGCTAAATGTATAATATAATTTGTCTTGAGAGGTCAACCTTCTGTCAATCCATGCAAATATGGTCTTGCAGGACAAGTGGCCTCCTAAAGACAGATTTTATTTATACATGTATTAATTTTAAAAACATGCTTTGTTATAAGTGATCTATAGCAGGCAGTCAGCTGTCACTCACAGCAGACGGTCTCTCAAGAAAAGTTCCATTTTACTTCAATTTCCTCATTAAAACATTTTCATTGGACAATCAAGGAAAAGAAAAAAGTCAATACCTTCTTTGGACCTTATAGTCTCATCTGGCAATGCTCTAAACCTTTAGAAAAATAAAAAAGAATTTTAGTGGTCAATTCAGTCTTTAAATTTTTCTATCTGTAAGGTAATAAAGAATATCTTCAGATTTTATATTTGTAATGAATGAAATATATATATATATTGTATGTTTGTTTTGTTTTTTTTCTTTCAGATTTTATATTTGTAATGAATGAAATGTATATATACATGTGTATATATATATATTGTATGTTTGTTTTTTTTTCTTTCTTGTGTTTTATGATTGTACATGTACTTGTGATAGTTTACTAAACTGTAATATAACTGAATTATGATCATATTCATTACAATGACAGAAAGTATGAAAGCGTGAATGGAAGCTGTTTTTTTTTTCTCTCTCTCTTCGCCATCCTTCTACTGACTACATGTGTATCTAAACTATCTTTTTACAGTTATTCCCCTCTTCTTACTCTCCCCCGCCCCAATAAAAACCATCAAATATATAGATATATACCTGTATTGTATACAATACACATGTATTATACATGTATGATATACTGTCATATTTGATGAATAAAAAAAAAAGAGAATATCTTCAGATATGAATACCAATAATTTAGATATTTGTTGCAACCATTTAGTCTCATGTGACGTGTGAATCTAGCGGGGAGGGGGGGGGAGGTGCTTCAATATCATAGTTATGGAATGGGGTGGAATAGGCAAAAGATATACTACCATGAGTTTAATGCCTAAGGTCCTAACCTAATACCTGTGTGATGACATGATCAGAGAACATACATGTACCATTCCATTCCCTGGACTACAGTAATCAACTGCTCATCTTCAGACTATGACTGTGAGCTCATGGTTTGAATCTCAACAGAGGCTATTTATGTCTTGTGTATGATAAAAACTGAGTGCCCATGTCTCCTTTCAATTAGCATGTAAAGGATACCTCATACCTCAAAGGCTAAAAAAGGGTTAAACAAGGGGAGGGGTGCACCTCACTAAAGATCCATTGATGCAAAATGATGTGCCCATTTTGATGCAATCATGTACTGTGTCATAATTGCTTTGGAATCTTTAATCCATTCAATATTTTGAGCCACTGTGCCTCTCCCCCTCAAATACAAACTTTTCTTGACCCAGTTACATGCATACCGATATGTACCCAACTGTGTTTATTGTGGTAAATCTAGACAGATTAAGGCCTTGAGCCTAATTATGTCCAGACATTTCACTCAATGGTTAGAACATTGGTCTACTATGCTGAAGGTCCTGGACTGAATCACCGGTTTGATCACAACAGTGACTTCATCTGTTAATATTTTCTGCCATATCTGTCCTTGCTCTAAAGCATGGATTACTCAAATATTAAAGTTTTAGGTACCTTAAATAATTGTAGGCCAATGCAAATTTAAGATCCAGAAATCTCAATCAATGAGCTCAAAAATTAGATGGGAGGATTAGGTAAATCTATAAATTGCAAGTTCTCTGAGCCTACATGTAATATCCAGACTTTTTACTGAGAGGCTACTTGTAGAACACTCGTCCATCAGTACATGTAGCATGCTGAGAGTCCCAGGTTCAATCTCCAGTTTGGTCCCATCATCATTCCTTGAAATAGTCAATTGTCATGGGTTCCATGATCAGAGGCATATATAATTAACGTACGTTTTATACACGTACCTTCCTGTCGTGAATCAGTGGTTAGGGTGTTTGCCATTTGATTGTGAGGTTGTGGGTTCAAACTCACGACGGAAGGTAATTTCTACTGAAACGTCGAGGTCATACTTCCCACCTCCACGGAGGTGGGAAGTATGACCTTGACATTTCAATAGAAATTAGATGGAAGGCTGTCCCAGTACTTAGGATAAGACAATAAAAACCTACTATTTTTATACTACTATATAATATATATATAAATATACTATATACTTTTTTTAGTAGGTCCCTTGTCACAGTAGGTGTCAGCATATCAAGGAAACTATACTGCTCAATGACCATAAGTGCCAAGGATTGGCCAAATCATTTGCCCTTCAACAGTCAGTGAGTGAGTGACATCTGCATTCCTAATTTCTATTGAAACGTCAAGGTGGGAAGTATGACCTCTGCGTTTCAATAGAAATTACTGCATTCCATATGCATATTTACAACGAATGTAGGCTAGATCTACTTGTATAAAACAACAACAACAAAAGTCGAATAAATTGTCAAAATGAATGCAGAATGACATTATCAAGTTATCTTACTCTAGATATCTCGAAATTGGCGGACAGACATTTGACATACACTCTGAAAGTCTTCGTAAATGTGCCAGATTTTCCATTGCAAGTAATCCGCATCACGTGTTTTTGTTATGAGACGAATATTTTTCACTCTCCAAAACAGGAGAGTTCCTAAAGAGGGAGCGGTATTTTTATCAAGATTCGGATATATAATGTAAATTAACGGAAATTGTATGAAAATAAAAGTTGTAAAATTTTCACTTTTAATCTCAGAAGTGCATATATAATTGCATAATCTCTAACATACGGTGTTTAAAAGTAACATCGAAATACGAAACCTCAGAAAATGAATACTCAAAGATTGAAATAGGAACTCTCTAGCGTTTGAAGCACATTTATTGAGTGAGGCGGAAAAAATGTCTTCAGCATCTGCAGCAGTGAATTACTTGTTGGCTTCTGGCCAATACAAGACAGTGTTGGCTGTCATGAAGGGTTTCCGGAATGGAGCAGTGTGAGAACATTCAGAATATCCTAAACTTGCACTTTTCAATATGACTACGCTGTTTATTGCAGATTCAATGTTCGATATGTAAACTAAATCATGATAACTTCATAAAGTTCATTATGATCATATCACTATCAGCGACAATCTTGTTACTCGTACAGGCTTGCACAACATCCGTGTATATGTAGTGTGTAGTTCAGAACCAAGTTGGATTGATTTATCATCTCCCTTAAGGCCCCCCGCACACGTAGAGAATTCCGCGCTCCAATACTGCCAATATTGCTGTGCAAGATTCTCATCATCTGCGGGCAAATTTGCGCAAGTTTTTGGTAACTCTAATCCCTTTGGGGATTCTGTCGGGGGCCGTTTTCATATGCTGTCATTTACTATTGCCCCCTCTGGCGGGGGGGGGGGCAACAGTAAACGGCAGCATAAGAAAAGAACCCCCCGAAAAAACCCCAAAAGGGATTATTGGTCACTCGTGCCACTGAGCAAAATATCTATTGTGTTTGATATTTTGGCTGCATGAACTATGATGAAGCCAAAGTCTCAGCCTGTGCGGGCTGCACTGCACCACAGTGACCTGCTCACACGATCATGTTGATATGCATGTGCCTCTCATTATTTCACCTGTGACCTATTAAATGCTTGGTTAAATGACCAATGAAAACAGCTTCTTGTTGTCTGCTGTGATTGCTTTGCTCATTGTCTGCAGGGAGTGTTGGGCGAGCAAAGTGTGTGCTGAGCCGATGGCTCGCGCCAAATCTTCTCTGTGTGCGGTGGCCTTTAGTGATTATTGACATACTATGGAAACATAAAAAATCTAATACTTGAAAGATATTACTCGTTCTACTGTAGAGAAGATATTTTCAAACAAGATAAAGATTTATTCCCCATTTACTTTTAAGCTTTTATAATGAAAGATCCAGTCCGGGAATGGATGCACCCTCATTTAATCTGGCCTAGTATATTTGCTTACAGATAACGAGTGATCATTTCATACATATATCGATATATGAACACAAGAACTTCCTATTGGAGAGCACAGCACTATGCTTTGTTTACATTCATTCATTGAAAAGATATAGCTTCTGACATCACCATGTAAATATGAATCTTTCATGAGTGACATTTGATATGAACCGTATCAAAAATTCAAAGCAGTCAGAACTTGGAATATTTAAGTAAATGTACAAGTTAAAAAAGTTTCATACATTAGAAAAAAGAAAGAAGATTGAAACCAAATTTCTGTTTCATTCTAAATGTTTTGTGAAGTCTCACTTAGTCACTACTGCCAATGACCTATAAACAAGTCTTGTTTGTAAGTCCTTGCTACTGCACAGTTTAATGACTTCCTTTCCGTTTCTGAGAATCCATCTGGATTCCAAAAATACATGCACATAGAGTCTATGGACAGATTCATATTTTTTTTTTGAGACACTCCCAATTCCAAATGTACAGTACTTAACACTCATTCATTGAAAGTTCTACCTGACTTCTGATGACAAAATATTGATAAATGTATGATGAAATGTCACAAAGGAAATGTAAATTAAAAAACAAAAATATTTGTTAAAAGTTTTACTTCAAGTTCATTTTATAACTTTAAATATCATACATGTACATTGGAATGTCGCTTTGACATCACCTCCCATTAGGGTCCACAAAATTGTGCTTCTTTTGATTCAATTTTACACTAAAGCTCTCTGAACAGAATACCTGAATAAAAACACCAGTTTTATCCAGTCAGCTAGGTTATCCGAATGGTAATGACCCACTGTATATCATTATACATCTATCAAACAGTGTTGTAACAGAATTTAGCTACAATGTATATATACATTTATTTTGTGCAGATATGGAGCTAAAGTACGATTCCCACATTCTGTGGTGATGACTCTGCTGTTCAAAAGAGGAAGGTGAGTGTGCTAGTGTTAAAAGAAAAAGATCTACAAATTCAATGTGTGCAGGGCTCGAAATTAGCACTGGTCCACTGGCCTGTGGCCAGTAAATAATCCATTGGGCCAGTAAAATTCTCATCTGAACTGGCCCTGTTGTCCCGTAGAAATTCAAAAAAGAAAAGGCTACTCTGTATACTTAAATTATGCATATATGAATTATCAAAATAATATATTCCATTTTTTTTTTATCATAAATGAAAGCATCCTGTCATTCACACTGTATCTTTTTTATGTGGGCCAGTAGATTTTTGGTGGGGCCCATAGATATTCTAAACTATTGGCCCTGTGGGCCACCGAGGAAAAAGGGTTAATTTCGAGCCCTGGTGTGTGCGTACGAACAATTAATCTTGTTTTTTCTTTCTCATATTAATGAGATTATTTTTAAAAAAAATTTAATTATTATTCAGAAGAATTACTTAACAGAGTTTAATGACAGTGAATGTTAGTGTTCTATCATTTGAAAATAAGCCTTTAAGGAAACACTAGCATTTTTAAAAAAAAAAAAAGACAGAATCATCTCTTGTTCTTATTTCTGAATTTGACCACAATTAGTGTATGAAATCTTTTCCTTTGATTCCAGTTTGAAAGATATGTCAAAAGGGATCCTTGAAGCCACTTATACACACTCAAAGAACTTAGCATCATTTGTCTTTGCATACAAGGCACTTACAAGTCTAATGGAGTGGTTACAAACAGAAAAACAACAGTTCCATTCATTTGTTGCTGCATTTTGTGCTGGATATTTCATATTTGGAAAATACAACAAGGTCAACGAACAGGTACGGGGTATTGACTTTCAGTGACAAATAGTTGTTTTTCATGCAAGTCCATTTATCATTGTATGGCAGCTGTTATATTCAACTCAGTATACATGTATATGAGGGTCCATTTCCCTTCATTAGCTATAAGCACCACCCCAGTAGGTCTGCTTTGATTACGTTTCAGAATATGATTAAGTGCTTGTTTTGTGTTTAATGTCAAACCCTAGAATCTTTTGTTTACATGTATATGGAGACGTCACTGAATGCCAATGAAGCAGCGAAGGGCTACACATTACATGTATGTTCTGTACTTTTGGCCATTGAGCAGTGAAGGTTATAGGACCTGGTGCTTACCGGCTATTGAGCAGTAAGGATTCTATTTCATGGGGCCTGGTGCTTACTGACCATTGATCAGTACAATGTGAAGGTTCTATGTCATAGGACCTTGTGTTTACTGTCTCTTCCAAACAACAGGAAAAGCCCCCCCCCCACTTTGCATATTCAAGCCCATAACCTCTCTATCTGAAACCAAACACAATGACCATGGAGGTATGATGGCTGTCAAAACATTATAAAGTCTATTCATTTTATCAAGTTGAGGAGGTATGGTATAGACTATAAGACCAAATGAAAAAAAAAATTATGTAATGCTAAATACTTCGAAACTTGGTATGACTTTTTAGCTCACCTGAGCCAAAGGCTCGAGTGAGCTATAGCTATAGCGCACCGTCCATCATCCGTCCGCCGTGTATCGTCCGTCCGTCGTCCATCCATAAATTACTGAAATTCAATTTTTGAAATATTAATGAATTTTTTTACACTTCAAAAAATGGGCGGGGGGGTGGGTTCAGGTTTGCGGCTTCTGTTTCTAAACCATTGCAGGGATTTTGATGAAACTTGGCAGGGTTGAAGTACTCATGGTTCCCTACAAGTGTTGTTTTTTGGTTGGATCTACCCAGGGGTGGAATAGGGGCGGGGCCAAATAGGTCCAGATGGTTACCCTCCTTTGAGAAACTTCTTCTTCAGAAGGGCTGCATATCATGAAAAACTGAATGCATCTGAGTGATCTAGAAGGATGTGTGAAGAAGTGTTGTTGTTTTTAGTTCCATTCGGAAATCAAATTTTTGACACGTTTTTGACATTATTTTGGACCTGTTTTTTTTTGACATTTTCAGCCAATGTTATCAAAGGTTGACTCTGATTTCATGAGTTGGCTTCATAGAATGCTTAACATGTTATAAGATCAAGATTTACAAATACTTTCTTGAGAAAAAAATACTGAAATTCAATTTTTGAAATTTAAACAAATTTTTTTAACTTAAAAAAAATGGGGTGGGGGTATTTTTTCAGGTTTGCAGCTTCTTTTTCTAAACCATTGCAGGTTTTTTTTATGAAAATTGGCAGGATTGAAGTACTCACAGTCCCCTTCACATGTTGTTGTTTTTCGGTTGGATCCACCCAGGGATGGAAAAGGGGAGGGGTCAAATAGGTCCGGACGGGTTCCCTCCTTTGAGTGACTTCTTCTTTAGAAGGGCTGCAGAGAATGAAAAACTGAATGCATTTGTGACTTTTCAGCTAATGTCTTTAATTCCTGTTTATGCTGGTATTACTCAGGTGAGTGTTATAGGCCCATTTGGGCCTCTTGTTATGAAAGAAAAATAAAGGAAAATTTTTGTGCAGATAAGAAATTGTGCTTAGTCGTTTGGCTGATGCAATCTAGATTTTTCTCATTCCCTTCTCTTGTATAACATAACACTCAAGTAGAATGAGAGTTGGTTGGGGTTGACAGAAGAATTTACTTAAGTCTAAGAATTGTCTCAACTCAAGTTTCTCACTTAATCAGAAGACAAGACTAGCTGGAGTTGTTAGGAACAACCCACTGTTGTGAGATCTGTAGTCCTGTTTTTTTTTTCTTTTCAGATAAATCTGTACCTATTGTCTAGAATTTTATATGGCTTAGCAAAGCTGGCTGTGAAAAGGGGGTACATTCCAAAGCCAAAGACGGAGACTTTTCCTTGGTTTGCTGCGATTGTGTGGGGCATCGTGCTGTGGATGTTTGAATACGAGGGAGATACGCTACAGCCATCACTCAAGTCATCCATGACATATTTATATCACGACAGTAATAACTGGGATAATTTTAAAAACTTCCTTATTTACAACAAGTGATGTGACTCAGAGTTAAGCCAATTTACAATAGGGAACAAAAAGTAGAACATGATGTACCTAAGCCAGTTGTTCATATGTTGGTTGATTTTAAACAAGTTTTTATAGAATACAGTCAAACCTGTTTTAAGAGACCATCCAAGGGAAGGAGCAAAAAGGGTCACATATGACAGATGGTCTCTTAATTCAGGTGATTTATATAGGAAAAAGCCATTTTGGGAACCACTCATTTAGGTCACATAAGACAGATTTTCCTTTAATTCAGTGGGTCGCTAAGGCAGGTTAGAATGTAACAGATTATAAAAAACTGATAAAATGATAGTAGCTGAACCCTAGAGGTTGGTTTAATTTGAATTCCCAAACTTAAAAGATAGTTTAACCAAAGGTTAAAATTTGATAAATTATCCAGCGATAGATTTGAATTCCAGATTCTATTTCAATCTTTGATATAACAAATGAGGAATAGAGAGTTAACTAATAGATGAACAACTTGGCCCTGAAATCTTTGTTATTTATGAATAAGAGTATTGTATGATGAGAAGAATTATGTGGAGAGAGAGAGAGAGAGAGAGAGTTTTTAAGTGATTCTGAATAAGAGTGTATGATGACAAGAATTATGTGGAGAGAGAGAGAGTCTTAGTTTTTAAGTGATTCTAAATTTTTATCTATGCCCATTTACACTTCAAATTTTCTAAAACTGACACATCACAGAACATACACATTTGTTATCAATTTAAACTTTTTTATTTTTTATTGGTAGTAGTATAAGTTGTCATATTGATTGTTAGAACTTGTTTTCTAACATATAGGTCACTTCAATAGGATGGTTCAACATGGGACCGAATCCCCAATGTCTTGATGACAAT
Source organism: Pinna nobilis (assembly GCA_016161895.1). Taxonomy (NCBI): domain Eukaryota; kingdom Metazoa; phylum Mollusca; class Bivalvia; order Pterioida; family Pinnidae; genus Pinna; species Pinna nobilis. Next base: position 976 of record JACSZP010041088.1, on the reverse strand, counting down.
ATGGTGATCTACCAAAGATTAATTACATATTATTAAGCTCAAAACCTAGTCTTATAACAGCTCATTGTCAGTTTAAATCATTTCTATGAACTGTTTACAGAGTTATTTTTGCCCTGTGTAATTTGTGTTCTTGTGCACTTGCAAAGAGTTTCGTCCCTTCTTAAAGTACAGTCTCCTCATAATTCTATTCAATGAATCTAATGTTCTGAATTCGCCCACTGATGATGAGGCGAAAGGGGTAAAATTAAAATGAAAAATGTCCCTGTATACAGTATTAGTAGAAAAAGCAGTTCCTGTAAATGTCATCTCTCCATAATTTATGTAACTCACAGGGACCTGAGACACCTTAGACCCCTGACTTCAAATGAATCTAGTAATTATAACTTTAAATTATTTTCTTGACAAGATGTATCTACATCAGTTTGTACGAGTAATCTTCTGTGATTATGTATGGAAAGCTGTTATTCCTCTATCTGTATAGGATGACATGCATGTAAGTCACAGGTTTGAATAAGCAGACAGAGCTTGATTTCTATGGAAAAAAATTCTGTAGGTAAATTACTCTTGTTCAGTTGTGCAAATTTTCAAGAATACAACTGGATTTACCATGTAGATTTGCATGTACATTGGAACCTCGCTATTAAGACCAGTCAAGTGACTGGCTGAAACTGGTCTGATTAGTGAGGACGTGTCCTCTGTGTGGTTGAAATAGGCATGAAGAGTGATAGGTAGACTTAATTTTGAAGGTCTTTATTGTTCTGATTAGTGAGGTGGTCGTCTAAGTCAGGTGCTCTTTAGGCGAGGTTCCACTATATATTAATGTTCTGTTATATACATTTATACCATACAATATACATTTGCATGAACAACATTCAACACTCCCTTTGTTCACAAATTTTTGGCCCATTGGCTACACAATATCACAGCTGTTTCCTTAATGGCTTCATTGGATAAACATCATTATAAACATTTGCAA